>ML877980.1:6990-17603 GCA_009831015.1 Picea engelmannii
AGAAATGGAGAATCCAGCGCAGAGGAACAATCTTTTTAGGACTGCTTGCAAGACCAAGGATAGAGTATGAAAAGTCATCGTGGACAGTGGAAGCACCGATAATCTCGTTTCAACCGAGATGGTAGAAAAGCTGGAGCTGGAGATAACTGATCACCCGAAACCATACAAAGTTTCATGGCTACAGAAGGGACATCAGGTAAATGTCACTAAACAGTGCTTAGTTGACATCAAGATAGGAGGATATAATGATACAATTTTATGTGATGTTATTCCTATGGATGTCTGTCATTTATTGCTGGGTAGACCATGGCAATATGATAGAAATGTAACTCATGATGGGAGGATGAATACCTATACCCTGAAGAAGAATGGGAGAACTCATATGTTGTGCCCAATTGAAGGTAAAGAGGTGAAGCTGGAAGTAAGAAACATAGTACTTCTCATGAGTGGGAATGAACTTCTTACAAAAGTTAAGAAGAAGGAGGATCCACAATTCTTTGTGGTCAGAAAACCAAGAATTGTTCTGACTAACACAAGAGTGGATGATTTTCCAGAAGAAGTTCAGGAACTACTGGAAGAGTTCGCTGATATTGTGGTGGACGAATTACCTCGTTCATTGCCACTGATGAGGAGTGTGAGTCATCATATTGATCTCATACCAGGAGCTAGTTTTCCAAATAAAGCCGCGTACAGATTGACGCCGCAAGAGAATAAAGAAGTTAAAAGACAGGTCCAGGAGTTGTTGGACAAAGGTTTGGTTAGGGAAAGCTTGAGTCCGTGTGCTGTTCCAACAATAATCAGTCCAGAGAAAGACAGAGGCTGGAGGATGTGCATTGATTTAAGAGCCGTTAACAAGATAACTATCAGGTATATATT
Organism: Picea engelmannii; assembly: GCA_009831015.1. Classification (NCBI taxonomy): domain Eukaryota; kingdom Viridiplantae; phylum Streptophyta; class Pinopsida; order Pinales; family Pinaceae; genus Picea; species Picea engelmannii. The sequence continues at coordinate 7,867 of ML877980.1, forward strand.
CCCATTGCCAAGAATGGATGATCTGATGGATTGCTTAAGTGGGGCAATTTTTTTTTCAAAGATAGATTTGAAGAGTGGATATCATCAGATTCGTATGAGAGAAGGTGACGAATGGAAAACAACATTCAAGACAAACGAAGGTTCGTATGAATGGCTTGTCATGCCGTTTGGCTTGACGAATGCACCAAGTACCTTTATGAGGTTGATGAATGAAGTCCTGAAGGATTTCATCGGGAAATTTGTCATCGTGTATCTGGATGACATATTGGTTTTCAGCAAGACAAAGGCTGAACACCTGAAGCATTTGGCTATTGTGATGAAGAGGTTACAACAGGAGAAGCTGTTGATAAATATGAAGAAGTCCTCATTCATGAAGACATAACTCATTTATTTGGGGTTTGTTATATCCAGAAATGAGTTGAGGATGGATCCAGATAAGGTGGAGGTAATCAAGAATTGGCCATCACCGAGGAACGTATTTGAGGTGAGGAGTTTTCATGGTTTGGCTAGTTTCTACCGGAAATTCATTAGAAATTTCAGTGGGATTAGTGCAACAATAATGGATACAGTGAAGAAAAGACATAAATATTTTCACTGGACGGAAGAGGTTGAGAAGAGTTTCAATTTATTGAAATGAAAGATTACAGAGAAACCAATTCTGGTGTTGCCAGATTTTCAGAAGACATTTCAGGTGAAATGTGATGCAAGCGAGTTTTCCATAGGAGCGGTCTTGAGTCAGGAGGACAGACCGATTGCATATTTCAGCGAGAATCTGAATGAGGCAAAAGAAAAGTACTCCACATATGATAAAGAATTCTATGCCATCATACATGCATTGAAGAAATGGAGGCACTATTTGATTCCCAAGGAGTTTGTTTTGTATAGTGATAACCATGCATTACAATATGTGACTCAACAGAAAAAGTTGAATAAGAGGCATGTTAAATGGGTAGAATACATGCAAAATTTCACTTTTGTGATAAAACATATTTCTGGTACTGCTAACAAAGTTGTTGATGCTTTGAGCAGGAAATGTTTGCTGTTGCAGGAGTTCAAAGTCAGGACACTAGGCTTTGATGATCTTAAGGACATGTATGCAGATGATTCAGACTTCAGGGAAGCTTATGAAGCAACTGGGAATCCAGTTCTTAGAGACAGAAGCCAGTGGATAGAGTATGTGATCCAGGATGGATTGTTGTTCAAAGGCAATCAACTGTGTATTCCGAATTGCTCCATGAGGGAGAACTTGTTGAAAGAGAAGCATAGTGGAGGATTAGCAGGACATTTTGGCCATGATAAGACATTTGCAAAGCTGAGTGAGTCATACTTTTGGCCAGGGATGCATACAAAAGTCAAGAAATTTGTGGATACATGCAGGATTTGCCAGCATTCAAAGGGAAGAAAGCAGAATGCAGGATTTTATCAGCCGTTACCCACACCTGAGAAGCCGTGGGATGAAATTAGCATGGATTTTATATTGGGATTGCCGAGGACACAAAGAGGTGTCGATTCCATCTTTGTGGTAGTTGATAGGTTTTCTAATATGGCACATTTTATTCCATGCCAGAAGACCAGTGATGCGACTCACATCGCAAATTTGTTTTTCAAAGAGATCATTCGACTCCATGGATTTCCGAGAAGCATAGTTTCGGACAGAGACACAAAATTCATAGGGCATTTTTGGAGAACATTGTGGAAGAAGCTAGGAACTAATTTGATGTTTAGTTCTGCTTATCATCCTCAAACGGATGGACAAACAAAAGTAGTCAATAGAAGTCTGGGAGACTTATTGAGGAGCTTGGTGACAGAGCACCATAGCAACTGAGATAGCATACTACCGCAAGAAGAGTTCGCATACAATGATTCAGTGAACAGGAGCACAGGGAAAAGTCCATTCCAGATTGTATATGGAATGCAGCCAAGAGGAGTTTCTGAACTGAGGGATTTAGAACAGACTGCGACTAGCAGTGCTAGTGCAGAAGAATTCCCTGAAGCGATGAAGGAACTTCACAGCCAGGTGAAGGAGCGACTATTGAAGTCAGGTCATGAGTACAAGCGCAGAGCAGATCAACATCGGAGACAAATTTAGTTTGAGGTTGGTGATCTGGTTCTGGCACATTTGAGGAAAGAAAGGTTCCCAAGGGGAACATACAACAAATTAAAAATGAAGAAAATTGGGCCATGCAAGGTCTTGAAGAAGATGGGAGAGAATGCTTATGAGATCGAGTTACCAGAGGACATTGGAATATCTCCGATATTTAATGTTTCGGATTTATATCCATACAAAGATAATGAAGCAAAAGCAGAAGGTGATGATCAAGAAGAGGTCCGGTGGTAGAAGCAGATGCCAGTTGCAGAAAAGCCACATATGGTGCAAATACTGAATAAAATAGTGGGTAAGAAAACCAGGAGGAAAGAATATTTTGAATATTTGGTTAAGTGGAAGGGACACCCAGTTGAAGATGCCAGCTGGGAGACTGAAGAAGAGATTCGGAAGCATGGACATACCGTGCAAGAGCTCATGGACAGGAGCCCATGCAAATTTTCAAGCAAGGGAGTATGATGCAGGAGCATCCCTCACGAAAAGAAAAACCAACGTGGAAGCAGAAGACAGCTGGAAGACGCCCAGCGCAATTTTTTTTGAATTTTCCCTTGAAGTTGATGCGCTGAATATAAATGAGATCATTTAATGAAAGCGCCTTGGTAAAAATGTGATCATACCTTGAGCCATATGCTCTCGTCTGAGATAGACAGAGGCATTTATAGTAGTAGTTGCAGGTAGATAGAATTGAATTCTTAGATTAGATAGTTCTCAAAGGAAGAGGGAGAACTGAATATAGACACCCTCATTTATATCATTGTAAGAGAGTTCATTAGCAGCAGGAAAATAAAGAGTCTAGATCATAGGAGAATAGAAGAGAGTTGTAGAAAACACCCATGTACAGATCTTGAATTAATAGAAGAAGTTGATTCAGATTCATGGTTGTTGTGTTATTCTCTGTGTATGTGTGTTGCATGCTCTGCTTATGAATATTTCTTCCTGTTATGCATTTGTTATCATGCTGTGTGTATGACTTCATGTGTTGAGATTGAATTATGAGAGGAAGTGAGGTGAGTTACAATTATTTCTCTTTTGAGCAAGGATTCTTGCAAGGAGTGAAGTTGAAGTCGTCCGCAAAGGGTGCGTTGACAGAAGGCTCAAAGAGAGATAGCTTTTGTTCTCATTCGTCGCGAAGGTGCAGTTAGGCATAGAGCCATGCAAGGAGTGCGCAGGCTAAGGGAGGAAGTCTCAGTCGTGTATATGAGTAGAAACTTTGAAAGACTACTTCTACAGGTGTGCGCAGAGTCAAGAGTGACTTCAACACTTAGACGTGATTGAAGATTTGCCGCAAGGAGTGAGTGCAAGGTTTCTTTATGAAGAGTGAAGTAATTAAGAAAAGATCAGGAAGGGTAGGCCACTGAGTCACTGAAGATCAGCGTAGATAAGTGCGACTGAAGTTGCAAGAACATCGCGAGGTTGGCGAAGTGACGAAGGAGTCTCGTGGAAGGACACTTTGTTCATCTCGGGGATTAACCAAGGAAGAACGAACAATCGAAATCCTCTGAGGAGATTTCGTGAAGTTCCGGGGATCATCAGATCTTGCAGAGGTGCAAGGTAGTTACATCGCAGGCATGGAGAGGATTCAAAGCTCAGGAGGGTAGCACCGTCGATCCAAGTCGGTCAGAGCCGTTGGATTGTTCACGAGATCGTGTATCGGGACCTCATGAGAAAAGACTCAAAGATTTGGATGCTGGGATCGCGAGGTCGCGAGGAAGCGAGATTCTGACCGTTGGTGGACAGGTGGCACCTCGGAACTTGGATCTCGCAGGGTGAACGCCCAAGTGTTTGGCATTAAAATTCGCGAGACGCAAGGTCTCAAGGCAGCGAAGTGGTGAGAGGCTGTGAGCCTTCCATCTGTGTAGGACAGGTGGCAGAGATCGGTGATCTCGTGAACTTAGGAGTTTGCAAGTTGAAACCCAAGTATTGGGCACTCCAAGTCGCGAGTGGTGAAGTGACGAGATATTTGGAGCCGTCCATCTGAAGAGGACAGGTGGAAGAGATCAAGAGATCTCGCGAACTCAGAATTTCGCAAGGTAAAGGTCCAAGTATAGGGTATTCAAAGTTGCGAGGCACGAGGATGCGAGGCGACGAAGGAGCGAAAGGATCATAGCCGTCCATCTGAGGAGGACAGGGGGCGAGAGATCGACGAATCTCACGAACTCGGGAGCTTTCAGGTTGAGAGTCCAACATTTGGGTACTCCAAGTCGCGAGGTCACGAGGTGGCGAGAGAAGGACAACCGTTAGATCCAGAACACAGGAGGACCGTTGGATCTGAGTGAGGGATCGTGTCTCGAGACCTCGCAAGAAAAGGTTCTAGAATTTGGGCACGGGGATCGCGAGGTTGAGAGATAGCGATATCTCGACAGCTGGAGCAGTGTGGGCCATAGTGGAGCGCAAGTGGAATACAGGTGGCACAAAGGATTTTCAAGCCGCGAAGTGCCGAGGAGCGAGACTCGTGTGGACGTCGAGTCGCGAAGCATCGAGGAGCCGAGATTCTTGTGGACACGTAGCAGAGCATAAGGCGGGACCGCGCATCTCGGAGACTCGCGGACTAGGAGGGTGAAAACTCGACGGTTCAACCGGCGAGGTCGCGGGGTTACGAGGTCGCGAAGTCGCGAGAGGTGCTAACATTAAGTCTAGCCCACGGTTGCATGTGGAAGGAGTTATACCCGTATCGCCAGACCGGGTATCGCAAGATTTGAAAGGAAATCTTGGAGGTTTTAAGTTACGAACTCGCGAGACACCGAGATTTAGCGGATCTCCCGGTGGTAAAGGGGAGACCTCGAAATAGATTCTGTGGGTGCAGATTTCCCGATAGGGAGATAGAAGAACCTTTGAGTTCTTCGGGCCGAAAAGAAGAAGGTCCTGTGAGAGCAGAGGTGCCCCTGGGTGGCGTGCCCCTGCGTCAGTCTTGTCTTGGATGGTTGGTGTGTAGAGTTTTTCAAAGCGTTTTTCAACCTTCTCGGGGATGATATCCTCCATGAAGTGGAAGATGTCCATCAAAATGGTAAAATGTTGAGTAGTGTTAGTAGTATATATATTTTTTATTATTCCTAAGAAGGACCATCCTAACTCCTTTGATGATTTTTCGCCCAATTTATCTATGCAATTGCCTTTACAAGATTACTGCAAAATAATAGCAGCGAGTCTCAAATCCATATTGGAAAACATTATTACTTCAGACTTGTTTGGATTCTTAAAAGGTAGGTTGATTCATGAGGCCATTTGTTCGACTCAGGAAGGAATCCATTCTATCAAAACCCAGATCCTCCAATATTTGTCATCAAAATCGACCTCTCGAAGGCATATGACTAGGTATCATGGTTGTACCTTAGAATGTTTCTATTTCATACTAGTTTCTATCTATCCCTGGTGAAGTGGATCATGTGTTGCATGACCTTGATGTCTTTCATTGTTCTCATAAATGAATTTGTCTCACCTTTCCTCAAACCAAGATAGGGTTTGTGTCAAGGATGCCCACTTTCACCCTACCTCTTTTTTCTAGTAGTATATTTGATTAGCAAGGCAATTGTGGTGGAAAAGTGGGGAAATACAATACAAGGTATAAAGCTGGGAAGGGAGTTCAGACTTACGCACTTGCTTTTCGTTCAAGATGTGTTGATATTTTGTGCATGTATTGATGAGAAAGGGAAAGTCTTCAAAGATATTTTGGATTTGTTTTATAATGTAATAGGTATGATTGTTAACGAAAAAAAATCTCCAATTTACTTTCTCTCGATTGAGGAAGAAGGTCGACATTCCATAACAATTTTTTTCAAATTTTCATATTATGAGTTGAATGGTGGCTTAAAGTATCTTGGCTTCACTTTGAAGCCAAACAATTACAACATCTATGACTGGAAGTGGCTCTTGGCTCGAATTTAAAGGAAGGTAATTTATGGTATAATCATTGGTTGTCTAGGGTTGCCAGACTAATCTTGATTAAATCAATTATGGAAGAGATTATAATGTACTTACATCTGATGACACACATAAAGAAAGACATTATCATCAAAATCAGGAAGGTATGTTTCAAATATTTATCGAAGGGTAGTCTTGAATACTTGGAGTCACATCTTGCAAGCTAGAAGCAACTATCCAAGCCTAAGGTCCTTAGGGGTTGGGGTTTGTAAGACTCTTGGATATTTGGGAAAGCCTCAACAACTAAATCCTTATGGGTGTTTCTAACAAGAGATAGCCTCTAGAACAAATTTTGGTTGAAAAATATATAGGTTCGGGCTCCATTATGGTTTGGACCAGGAACAGAAAAGAGTACTATGAATGTATCCAACTACTGGAAGGCACTCACCCTATATTTTCCTATCATTTCCTATCATTGGGAAATTTTTAGCCTAGAAGGTTGGTTTGGGATTGTAGATTTGAGTTGGAAAGGATGCAATAATCAGATGTGGCCGGGATGAGGTTTTTCTGGAGGAGGAAATAGTGGTGCACTACAAGTTTTAGGTTGATGCATGCTCAACAGGATTTGGGATGATATACTATCGTCAATGTGGAGACATGAATGGTTATCGAATGCAACAATTGGTTTGGAGGATATTTAGGGTGAACAATGATCTATTTTCATCTATGGCTTACAAAAGGCACATATCCATTTGTCTAATCAAGAAGATTAGTTCATTGGTATTTCAACAATGGGGGAGGGTCCTACTCGGAAAAACTTGGTTATTTAGTGCAACAAGTTATGTGTGAACCACAAACCACCACGGTGGTACAAAAAATTATGGAAGGTTAAAGGACCATTAAAGGGAGTTCTATTTTTTTGGTTGGTGTTGAAAGGAAAGGCATTAATGTGGGACAAAATGCAAATTAAAAATAGGCAGGGACTTGGGATTTGTTACCTGTTTTGGAATTTGATTAAAACAAATTCACATTTGTTTTTGGAATTTTAATTTTCACGTCAAGTCTCATCTAAGGTTGGAATCCATTTGGGTCTTTCTCCTCTCTGGGACAAAGATTCTATTTCATACTATTTCAAGGAGTTTTTCAACAAGCCAGTTATGAAGGATTTTCAGGTGCTCCTTATACTTGTGATATGGGGGGTATGGATCCCAAGGAATGCAAGTATATTTGAAAAAAAGTACATCTCGTATCTTAAGATTTCTCTCCAAGCCATGAAAATGCTCACTAGCTATAAACGTGATACAATCCACAAAGGACCCAAGAGGATGGGAACTGTGGAGATTGATAAGTCAATCCTATTGGGTTTCTTTGATGGGGCCTATCAAGGTCCCAAGAGAACCTATGGTTTGGGTTTTATCCTTTTTATTTTAGAGTCTCACCTTTTTAAAGGTAAGATAAATATGGGCCAAGGGACTAATAATCTGGGAGAATTCAATGCTTTATTTATTTTTCTCAAGCTAGTGATGGACATGTGATCCAAAATGGATCCAGGAAGGCCTAAAACTCAAAGTTCTCAGAATTAGACGAAACCAACGCCATTGCATCCATCGCATTGCACTCATTCTAGTCATATATATTTTTTTGCAAATGGACATCGTATGCGAAAGATATCGTGTTCTGGCCGATTTCCCAAACATGCAAAAAGTCAAACTTGTCAAAGTCAATAGGTTGTACTGATGATGTCAGCAAGGACACGTGGCAGTACCAGGAGGTGACACATGTCACTCAATTTTTTTATTTTCAGGCTGAGTTAGACCAGTACGAAATTGACATGTGGCAGTGTACGGATGTGACACGTGGTAGTTCGTACACGATGTGGCCCAATGACAGGATGACACGTGGCAGTACGGATGACAGGTGGTTGTATGGAAGATGATGTCGTAGGGTGACTGGGTTGTATGGCAGTTGATGTGGCAGGGTTGTGCGGATACTGATGTGGCAGGGTGATTGGGATGTACGAATGATGAGGTGGTAGTTGTCTGGACATGTGACTGGGTTGTATGACGGTGATGTGGCACTTGATTGTGCATGTTGACTGTGCATTGGTTGTACGACGACTATATTGTATGGATGAGTCAAAGGGTGACATGTGGCCCAATCAGAGGGCTCCACGTGCATGGCACCCCAGATTTTTCCAAGGTTGGTTGATACAAAAGGTTTGTTGCGCTCCGCGGGGGTTGAACCCCTGACCTCCTGGGCGACCGACGAACTAACCTCCTGTGCTAGCCACTTGGGTGAATATGGTCCTTGTTTCAAACGACCACCGTATTTGATGTTAAGTTGAATGTGGCAGGAGTTGTGGGATAATCCTTAGTTGGCGGGGGCTATTCCTGACCGACCAGGAGCTAGACCATGAGATACTGAGATATTGGAGGGTGTGTGGAGTATAGACCATGACCACATGGGCCATGCCAACGACCAAGGGTCAGGAATCAAGGGGTTTAACCAGAGCGCACCCAACCCGAGGCCATATGGAAACGTCCATGTGACTAGGGTCCTAGAAATAAGGGGCCATGCTCAATATTTTGCCAAATATGGGTTTTTTTGACCATATAATAGGTATTTTTGGTTATTTTCAGTTGTTTTTAATGGATTTTAGCCATTATTGGGGGATCTGGAGCCCGATTTGAGGCCAGATCTTGGCAGGAATTTGGGAGGTTGATACCAAATCCACATAAACCAAGGGTTCTTAGCAGCATTAGAGAGGTTCATAACAAGAGAAATGCTAAGGAATTTGAAAGCCAAAGCCATTTTTATGCAGGGAAGCTATTGAGGAGGGGAAATTTGCATGCTAATTCCGAGAGCTACACTCAACCATTTTTAGTGTCGTCAGTTGTGTCGGATTCTTGAGGTCGAGAAGAACACAACCATACCATTTTGTAATCCTTTTGACACTTTTCTGATTTAATTTTGAAGCATTGAAGAGAAATAAGAAAGCCTCACCCATTGAGACAAAGGCCCAAAGACGTAGGCAATCTTGTTGAACTTCGTTAACAACTTTGTTGTTATGGTTTGTTGTTCTTTGTGCTTACATTTTGATCTACATTTCTTATTATGGATGCTATAATATCTCATTAATGTCTTCTTCTTTCATCAATTCCTAATTGGTAAATGAACTCATGCTTAAAACTTAACCAAATCTTTAAAAGATCATTTTCAGATCAAGTGGTATCAGAGCAAGTTGATGGTTGGTTTTTGTGTTTGCATGATTACTAGGGAAAATATGAGTCGCGGTGAAGGCGAGCTTGTAGCAGGGGATCTTGAGATTGGATCTAGAAAGAGGACTTCTCAAAGTGAGGAGATGGCATCAGAAGAAAGCATGTCTCAGAATGAGATCAAGTTGCAAAATACTTTATTCGCCATGTTTGAGATGGTAGAGGTATTATATGAGGATTACTTGGAACATAAAAGGCCTTTCCAAGGGGAATATTCTAGACAAAAGTGAAGAAGGAGAGGATCCTCCTAAACCTCCTCCTTCACCTCCTTCTTCTCCATCAACTTCATCTTCTTCAAGTACAAGTTCCAAATCCACCGCAAGAAAACATTCCCATAAACATAAACATGATATGCCTTTAATTAAGCTTGATGTGAAATTTGAATTTCCCATGTATGATGGTGAAGTCAATGCTAAGAGGCTTGATAACTAGTTCAGACGAATGGAAGTTTATTGTAGTTTGCAACAAATCAAGGATGAGGCAACTCAAATCAAGTTGGA
>WSFP011471820.1:0-17603 GCA_009831015.1 Picea engelmannii
CCATTCATTATTATAGCCAAAATGATTCAAACTAAATTTGTAGATCAGATTCTTCGAATTTTATCTTCTGTTTTATATTATGTCTTTCTTGGTTCTTCTGTACACATGCATCACTGAAAAGAATTGGATGTTTTGGTTCTCTGATTCTAAAATTCTTAGACCTTGCCTACATTACATGACTAGGTGGCAACCATGCTTGAAGTCTTATTACTCATTTTGTCATGATGCAATATTTATGGGACATTATTAGCTCTTTATGTTGTGGCCCAAGTGTGAGGTTTTGATGGGCAGAGATAATTTATTACTTTGAGCTACCCAATTTTTGTGAACGTGCTAAATTCTGATAACTCTATTGTTGTTTGGTGATGAGGGTGTCTTATAGCTTCTCATTTTTGCTTCAGTATTTTTCTGCTTGTACTCCTTACTCATAATTCTCGTTCATGACTATAGAGATACTTAATTCCACCCATATTTACCATCATTTTATGGTATCTTGCTTGTTTGTATATACGCCAAAGTCTATGTTGGAATTGAAGGTGATGTTGGGCCCTGCATTTGTCTTTATTGTGTAGAGAAATTCTGCAGCTGGATTCCTCACAAGTATTCCGAGGAGGACAGGGAAATTCAAATTTTGTTAACGACAGAGGAAGATTTGTTGATTCCCCCATTGGACTTAATTAGATTCAGACCATGGGTGGAGTAAATTTAAGCATTGACAATCAAGGAATGAGCTTGTTGGGTATAAAGTTAGCAGGAAAGCCCAAATGGTTTCAGTTCCCTCTTTGTGGATGACATACTAATCTTTTGTGATGGCTCGAAGAGGGATGCAGACATATTAACGGAGGGGCTCACACTCTTCAAATTACCAACGAGTATGATCATAATTATAGGAAGAATTACTCCAGGCAAAAATCAACAATTAAACATCTTCAGACCCTCTAGTCTGTCACTAGTTCCTTGCCTTGAGTTGTTTGTTTGCTTCATAGGTCTTGATATTGATATTGTATTTTTTTTTAAATACCTGCAAAACCATTGGTATTGCGACATCTTGGACTCTCTTCATGTCGCTCTTGACACCTCCAGGATGTCGCTCTTTCCACATCCAAGAGTGTCGCTCCCATAGCAACCACGTCGGAGTTGATACCTCATCTCATCAGTCTTGCCACCTCCATAACGTTGCTCTTGCCACCTTTGAAACGTCTCTCTTGCCACCTTCAAAACGTCTCTCTTGCCACCTTTGAAACGTCGCTCTTGCCACGTTTATAACGTCTCTCTTGCCACCTTTGAAATGTCTCTCTTGCCACCTTTGAAACGTCTTTCTTGCCACCTTCAAAACGTCTCTCTTGCCACCTTCAGGAAGTCTCTCTTGCCACCTTTGAAACATCGCTCTTGCCACGTTTAACACGTCTCTCTTGCCACCTTCAGGACGTCTCTCTTGCCACGTTTGAAACGTTGCTCTTGCCACTTTTAGAACATCTCTCTTGCCACCTTTGAAACATCTTTCTTGCCACCTTCAAAACGTCTCTCTTGCCACCTTTAGGAAGTCTCTCTTGCCACCTTTGAAACGTTGCTCTTGCCATGTTTAACACATCTCTCTTGCCACCTTCAAGACGTCTCTCTTGCCACGTCCAAGATGTCGGTCTTTCCACGACCTAGACGTCGGTCTTACGACGTCTATATGGGGGTTGAACAATCGAATTCATGATGACACGTGGCGTCATAGAACGTCGCAATATAGACGAACACTCTGTCGTCGGAAAAGCAACGTCCTATGAAACAACATTTGAGGGGGTCTGGTGTTTTTCGTTCTTCCGACAATATAAAGTGGCAATTACGTCGAACGCGCCGTCGGAATTTGACCCAGATGCACTAGTGACATAAAACTGCCAACTGCACTCACATATGGAACATGAGACATGTCCTCCTCCTCTTCCTATGTCTTGGGACACTGATCCGTAGATAAATTTACCCCAACGGGAATAGGAACCTTGGCCAGTTTACATTCCTGCATATTAAACCTGTGCAATATTGTCTCGACATATTTTTCTCTTATTTATCCAGATTTTCCTCTTTTTCCGATCTCTTTTAATTTCCATGCCCAAAATGAAATTTGAAGCACCGAGATCCTTCATGTCAAATTTAGAGGACAACTGAGTTTTCATATCATGGATAATCTCTTTGTTGTTTCCTATCAACAACATGTCATCCACATACAAGACCAAATAAATCAAATGATCACCAATTAATTTAAAATACACACAGTGATCCTCTTTGCTTCTTGTGAAGCCAAGTCCCATCATATATGTATCAAATTTTTAATACCACATCCTTGGTGATTGTTTTAAACCACACAAGGAATTTTTTAGCTTGCATACCAGCTCCTTCTTTCCCTTCACAGCATAACCTTCTGGTTGCTTCATATAGATTTCTTCTTCCAGATCCCCATGTAGGAATGTTGTCTTCACGTCCATCTGTTATACTTCAAAATCAAATACAGCAGCGACAGATAACAAAAATCTTATAGAGGTTAACTTGGCAACAGGAGAAAAAATCTCACCAAAATCAATTCCCTCAACCTGGGAATAACCCTTTGCTACTAACCGAGCTTTGTATTTCTCCACTTTTCCTTCTACATTCAACTTTTTTGTAAATATCCATTTGTTGCCAATGGGATTTCTTCCAGACGGCAACTCCACTAGATGCCAAGCCTCATTCTTATCCAAAGATGTTATTTCTTCGTCCATGGCCCTTTTCCAAAGATTTCCATTCTCTGAATCCACTGCCTCCCTGACAGTTCTAGGATCATCATTAGTAATAGACAAAGCAAAATTTGAGTGGAAATCAGATGGAGTATACATTTCTGGTAGCCTTCTTTCTTGAACCGATCTCCTCAATACTGGAGTATGAGAATATTCTTCTTCTGATTCTTGTTCTTCTGTAGAGTCTAATTCATCATCATTTAAATCAAACTCTATCTTATCTGGTTATTTCTTACTTGGCAAGACTTCATGTTTAACAACATCCTTCATTTCTCTAAATACGACATCTTGGTTATACACTAACTTCTTAGTTTCTGGGTTCCAAAGCTTATAACCTTTAAGGCCATATTTATATCCAATAAAGATACACTTTCCAGCCTTCTTATCTAGCTTACTCATGTTTTCATTTGGAACATGAACATATGCATCACATCCAAATACCTTGAGATGTGTAAGAGAAGGTTCCTTACCAGTCCATACCTTTTGTGGAGTCTTGTCATCCAATGCTGATGAGGGTGATTTGTTGACCAGGTAACATGCAGTACCCACTACCTCTACCCAGAATTCTTTCCCTAACCCGACACCACTGAGCATGCACCTTGTTTTTTCCATCAGTGTCCTGCTCATCCTTTCTGCAACTCCATTCTGCTGAGGTGTATATGGAGTAGTCTTATTCTTTGCTATACCGCACTTCTTACATAATTATTCAAATTCATTCCCGCAGAACTCTCTGCCATTATCTGTCCTCGGCACCTTAATTATTTTCTCTGTTTGATTCTCAACAAGAGCCTTAAACTCATTAAACCTATCAAAGACTTAAGATTTCTTCTTGAGGAAATATATCCAAGTATTCCTTGAGAAGTCATCTATAAATGAGATGTAGTACACAAATTTTCCCAATGATGGGACCAACACAGGTCCAAAAACACCATTGTGAACTAGTTGTAAAATTCCTTCTGCCCTCATTGAACCAGAGGGAAATCTTACCTGATTTTGCTTCCCATATAGACAATGTTCACAGAAATCAAAATCTAGAGAGCAGTTAGACATACCTTCAACCATACCTTTACCATGTAGTAGTCAAAGACCCATCTCTCCGATATTCCCCAGTCTCTGATGCCACAACATAACCTTTTCTCCAGAGACTGTAGGAGTTCTTTCTTCTTCAACTCCAATATTAGGAACAATGGAACTATTACACCCATCACTAATATTTCTTCCTTGCAACTTATACAGAGTTCCAAATCGAACTCCCTTTAGCAACACCATTGCTCCTCGAACCATCCTGCAGGTTTCCTTTTCAAATATTGTGTTTACCCCTGTATCGTCCATTTTTCTTACAGAAATCAAATTTCTGGCCAAACCTGTGATGTGCAGAACACCAGGCAGTGTTCTAATCCTTCCATCTATGAGCCTCAACTTGAATTTTCCTCGTCCTATGATTCTGTTTGTCGAATCATCACCTAAGAAAACATTACCTATGTCATACCTTTCATGTTCGCAGAACCACTCCCTGTGGGGAGTCATATGAAAGGATGCACCAAATTCAACCAACCATGCCTCATGATATGCATGTGTGCTTGAAGAAGCCAAGTACACATCCCCTCCTTCTGTAGAAGGAGATTCTTCAGATCCTTCTTTTTCTCAACTTTGGATCTACATTGCTTCTTATAGTGCCCTTATTTTCCACATCTCGAACATACCTTTACAAACTTTCCAGGAGATTTAGATATACCCTTAGACTTAGATCTCCCACTTCAGAACTTAGATCTATTTCTTTCCTGGGATCGTCCTCTTGCAAATAATGTGTCTGTGATCTATCCTTCCATATTCTTCTGTCTCATATCCTCCGACAACAAAGATGATACCACTTAATCAAACTTTAAGGAAGTTGTATTACTACCTATGGCCACAACCAGACTATCCCACGAGTCTGGTAAAGAACACAGTAAACTGATACATTTATATTCATCTGAAATTTTAATCTCAACAAATACTAACTAACTTACCACAGTATTGAAGGCATTCAAATGCTCTGCCACCGAGTCTCCATCTCTCATCCTCGGGTTATACAGCTTCTTTCTCAGGAATAGTTTATTCACTCGGGACTTAGACTGATACAACTTCCCCAACTTATCCCATAAATACTTGATTGTAGCTTCCTCTGACACATTCTGTAATACTGAATCTCAGCGACATGGTCGGATTGCGCTCTTTGCCTTCTGATCCAACTTTTTCCAGTCATCAGCTGAAGTTACTGTAGGTGCAGTACCTGGATGTACTATGATCCACTGATCTTTGTCCACCAACAGATCTTCCATCTTGATCTTCCATCTTGATCTTCCACAGCTCAAAAATTTTCCCATTAAACTTCTCAATCTCCATTTTTGAATTGCTTGTCATTTCTTTTGACTTGAATATCAATACCACAAATATCCCACTGTAACAAGGCTTATCACAGTCCCGAGTCAAACCCTTGACCACAAAGGCGTCCCCTTGAAGCCAACAAAGCTCTGATATCAGATGTAGATTTTAACCTTGTACAATATTTACTGCAAACATATTTTCAATAAAAGAACAGAAAAGATACAATGGCAAATACAAACATTACACAGATATTTTTCCCCTGGAAACCCAAACCGGGAAAACCAGCATATTCTATATTCATTCATTTTGATACATTGTTTACAATACAATATACATATAGGAGCCAACGACATCCAAAACCCTAACCCAATGACCTGGATTAGTCAACAACCCTAATTCCTTAACCGGAAATAGAAAACCATCGGCAAAAAACCATATGTTGAAAAACCACCTAAATATGTGACATGTTTCCCGAGGCAGAAAACTTTTTACAGGCTATTGAAGGTCTCCCAACCATTTTACCCATTGTATCATGTCCCCAAACCAAATAACCATCTCTTTGTCATATAAAAAGAGGTCTTGGGGTCTCATTTCAATATCAAGCAAGAGAACAAGTAAACTCTGCCAAAATCCCTTCCCCTTCTAGCCCATGTTTTGTGGCCCCTTCTGAGATTTGGCCTCAACATTCCCCCTCCAGCCCTTTCTCCTTATACAACCCTTTCCCTTTTCCCAAAGAGATCAGTTGGTTGTGAGAGACAATCATGAGAATGATGCACTCAGAACAACAATAAGAGGAGCCCAGACCTCATTCGCGGAGCGTTTGCCGAAAAGAAGGTTGTAATCTTTATGATCTTCATATTGAATAAAATAGTTATTTCATGTCCCAATACATTGTGTCTTTATGCTTAATTTATTAATGCATCTATGTCTATGTCTAAACATTAACAGTGATAAGTAGAGATAATGTATCTTGTAGCATTATTTTCCTAAGTTTTTGCAGGTCAACTTTGGGAGGAGACCAGCAATCAAGGAAGATGCAAAGGAGAAAGAGGTCTACACCAGCCGAAAAGACCTAAGGTACACTTACTTTCCTCTCTCTTTTTGGTAACTTATGAATAGAACTGTCTTGTAAGGGAAGTCAGTTCTCTGCATGTATCTCGACCCAGTATAGTAATAGGGGGATTTTCCCCGCTAGCAGAATTGGCAACTCCACTAGGGATTCTCTCTAGGGTCTTAGTGGGAGATCTTGGTTAGATTTGATTTTTGGTTTGTTTCTAAGTTTTCTGAGTGTTTTGAGTCAGGATGGGTCTATGGTCACCTTCCAGGTGCCTACCAACTTCCCTTGCCCAAGTTGTTTATCCAAACTTTTTCTTTTTTTGAAAATTTACAGAGGAGTGTCTGTTGTGTTCTCTATATAGCACGTGTACATACGCGGTATGCATTATATACAGCCCACATGCATACGCAAGTTGGCCATGCGCAGCACATGCCTATGTTGTTTTGGAGAATTTTTTCAAAAGATTTTCCTTTTTCTACTAGAAACTTGTGGTTCCCATGTCTTCCTGAGTTCCAGAAGCTTCTGTTGTTTGGGGTTTAGATAGTTTGCAGGCTTAGATTGTTTATGAAAAAAAAATGCTCGTCTCTCAATGTTTTCTAGCGTTTTTGGCCATGAATCATGTTTTATGCAGTTTCTTTTAGCATATTTTGTTAGTTCTGCTTTGATAGGAAGAAAATAAATAGATAAATAACCTAGTTTTTTAGGTCTTTTTCTTTCTTTGCATTTGCTTTGCATTGTTATTTGAAAAAGAAAAAGAAATTAGCATAGTGTTGTGTTTTCTTCTCATCTTGAAAGCATTTCAAAAGAAAAAAATAAGAAATAAAATCCTTTCATTTTCTCTTTTGTTTCACTTGAAAGTTGCATTGTGCATTTTGCATTGAAAGGAGAAAAGATTGCATTTTTATGTTTGAAGGATTGTAGTTTGTTCATGCTTTCTGCTTGAAACTCTTTTTCATTTGTACAATTAGATTAAAGTCTTATTTTCCAGTCTTCTAATTAGTTTCTTTTTCACAAGAGTCTCAAACAACATAAGTTGCACTTTCGTTACTTGAGTAAGAAAAGCCCCTAAAACGAGCGCGCTAATCTAAAATATATTAGTAACACTTTTTCTAGGGTTCACCAATAGCTTAGGCTATGGCCTTAGATTAGGTGTGGAGAGGTAAACTCTACAAGGCCAACCAAAACTTAACTTAGGTGTTTGTTCTAGGGTGTGAAAAATCCACTTTGTAATTACTCAATCTGGGAAGCTCCTCTCACACAAGAATCAAACACGAGGCCACATGGAGGACGATGACAGAGATATCCATTCCTGATCCCGACAATGCATTTGGGAGAGTGTGTATTGGGGGTGAATCATGTAGCGTTACTACCCCAACTTGTGTCATACCCCTGAGACACTTGGATCCGTCCAAGGTACTCTAAGAGTGATTATGTCCCTTTTGCATTTCATGCCTCAGAAGGATCTTTGAGCTTAGTTACCTTGCCCATACACTCACTCGGTTATAGACTGTACCCCCCTAGTTGTTGATCACAAGTCGGTGGCCTAATTTCCATTATATAGGTTGACACATAGGTGACTGCGAGGGGTGTATTGCGGTACCTAAGGTAGACTTTGTATTCTTTGGGCGACACCCAAAGGGACCCGTCGGTCGAAGGTCTGGGAAATTACTTCTCTAGGCCAGTCGTTTTCCTTTGTGAATGATTTGGATGATCAATACTTCATCTCCATGGGTCAGAAGCAATCGAAAAGGTAGTTTGTTTGGATTGTATCTTTTTAGTCTTTTCTTCTTAGTGGTGTGTTATGTGCTCCCTAGTTTTCCATAGCGAGTTAGTCAGTCATTGCTTTGGGTCTCTGACCTAAGGTGGTGTTAGCGTCAGAAGTCACTCTTGGATTGCTTGCAGGAGCAGAGCCCGACACCCATCAGTTTAATGTCACGGTTTGTTTAATAGATGATCAAATGGAGGGAAGCTCGAGGAAACATCACTCTAACTCAGGGTCTGGGTCTGGTACATAAGTAACAAAGGAGGTCTGGAATCCTAACTTCAGCCAGTGGGTTGATTAAAAGATGAGCAGGTGGAAGACTTATTAAGAAAGGTGAACAAACGGCTCTGGGCAACAGGCTTACAGCAGTTTGTAGGGGAAAAACTCTAAACACAAGATCCTCCTGGTTCAAGGCTTCAAGAAACTGAGAGGGGACTTGACTGGATCCTCCAATTCCAAGTCACTCAGCGCTGGGAAAATCACAAGAACTGATTAGAGATAGTGCAACTATTACAGTGATCCATGACAACATCATCCTATAATAGCTACAGCTCGACTGGATCCTCCAATTCCGAGTTGCTCTAACACATTGTAAACAAAGACATGAAAGAAACTGGCATTCATAAGGCAAGAAGTCTCAAAAGTCCATACATAACCAGAGTATCGGTGCTTCATTAAAGATTTACAACCGGGAGCTCTGCTCAACCATCGATCCTTACAAAATACAAAGACTGAGTCTATATACTCAGGAAGATTCACCTCACAGAGGCATGCCTAGTCACCCCAAGGCTTGGTGTCCCTTCAATCAAAGTCGTACCAATATCTTTCTTTAAATGCCACCTTAACTATGCATGGCCCCTGTAAGGGGGGTAGCTGGGCCATTAAGCGCTCGGCTAGCGCGCGCAGACTTCTTCGTCGAGCTGAGGACCTCGGCATGGCCTCTCTGAGAAAATCGGTACACAGGACCTCTGCGAGCGGACGTCTTGCCAGACTCGCCATTCCCTCATTTAATGAATGAAAGGAGGCTTCAACTACTCTTTCTTATCCTTATTTACTTCAAGCAAAAACCGGGAGCGAAATCGCTTCTGACGGCATCTGGAAATCATGACGATGCTTTCGGCGACTGGACACAACACCTTTAGGCCCCCTTTTGGTTATCTCTTTTAATTTCTCGGGTGACCGTGGACCGTGACCCTGCTTTATTCCCATAGAGGCTTTCGGCGTTCGTGAATAAGGGGGACTACTCTCTGTGCCTTGAAGTCGCGAGAGGTGAAACGTCGAGACAGCCTAATCATGCGCCAGGTGTCCATTTAGATCCGACGGATCTGAACTCTTCCCGTGCTGCTGTGGGCCCGGGCCCTGAATGCTCTCGGCACCTCACGCATCACGAAGTAATGGAGTTGTTCTTTGTGCTTAGAAGTCGCGAGAAGCGAAACGCCGAGACGGCCTAATCATGCGCCAGGTGTCTCCTGTAGATGGATGGCTGAGATCTTCTCGGCAATACTGTGTATCTCCTTTTATCGTTGGTGCCCTCCACACGCAACCGACGGTTAGGGATTAATGTTGGCACCTCTCGCAACCTCGCGACTTCGTCGGTTGAACCGTCGAGTTTTCATCCTCCTATTCCGCGAGTCCCCGAGATGCGAGAATTCAACGGAGTGCTGACTCCTGTCTCCAGGCAACACGTGTCCCCCCTTCGACCACGTGGGTCCCACCTTATGATCTGCCATGCGCCCACACAAACCTCAGTTCTCAGCACTTCGCGACTCGCGAATCCTAACGCCGATAATTCGGGACTTCTCGCGGCAAGATCTCGAGGGCATCGTGCCACCTATATTCCACTCGCCTACTCTGCTATGGCCACTTGTCCTCCAACGGTCGGAATCTCGCTTCTCGCAATATCGCGATCCTCGCGGCCAATTTCTCGGGTATTTTCTTATGAGACTCTGATACACTATCCCACGTGCGGATCCAACGATCCTCCTATGATCTGGATCCAACGGTTGTCCTTCTCTCACTACTCGCGACCTCGCGACTTGGAGTACCCAATGTTTGGGCTCTCACCCTGCGAACTCCCGAGCCCCGAGTTCAATAAATGAACCTCCGCATCAACTGATCGCGATCAACGACCCTCGTTACTTCGCGAGTTATCCATGGAGACTTCTGACCGTTCACCCCTTTAACAACTTCTGCGCTAAACTTGGCGTGACTCGGCTGAGTGCAATTATCCGCCGACCGCTGATCTGTTTCGCAAAAATACCTTGGATGCTACCGATGACACTTTGCCCGCTCGCTTGACCTGCTACTTGGAAAAACAGGGATTCTCCTGTGTTGCGCTTGAGCATTTCGTGCAACTTATAGACCCGAATGCTCTAGAGCCTGTGACAAGAATTATCGCTAACATTAGGCTCCATGGGGGATAGAGTCATCCTTGCGATGCTCTAAGAACTCCTTCTGCAGTTCCAATCGCCTTTCTGTTGGGTTATGGAGTCACTTATTAGGCCGAAAACATACAAAAAGAAACGAAACAAAGAACTAAAAGACAATATTTACAAACAGAGGAGCCGTCTAAGGCTCAAATAAAACATTTTTTCAGGAAATGCCCATTCACTGGGCTGTTGAAAGCCTCTTCTCCCTCCAGATCCTGCAGCCCATATGTGTTGTTAGAGAAAATCTCAGAGATTTTAAAGGGGCCGATCCAGAGGGCGTCGAACTTGTTGTGCTTGCCTTTATCCTGTCTGGGTGCGTCCCACTTAAATACCAAGTCCTTGATCTCGAACTCCTTTTTTCTGACCTTTCTGTCGAAAGCCTGTTTGATCTTCTGCTGATGGTTGTAAGTTGCGTCCCTCACTTGTTCTCTGATCTGTTGCGCTTCCACTATCTGATGCATTCTTCTAATCATATGATCTGGTTCTCCCTCGTAGTCTTGAAAGAACTTCGCCACAGGTAGGGCGAGCTGAGTAGGGAAAAATGCCTCTGCTCCATAGACTAGTTGAAACGACGAAGTGCCCAGAGACTTCTTCGTGGTGCGATTGGCCCACAGAGAAAATCTCAACTTTGAATCCCAGGCTCTTTTGTTATTCTCTAACAATCTTTTGATGATCTTTATCAGGCTTTTGTTAGAAGATTCTGCTAAACCATTGCCCTGGGGATAGTAGGGGGTGGAGTGAATTAGCGAGATCTAGAACTGCTCACAGAACTTAATTAGAGGTTCAGATTTGAAAGAAGCAGCATTGTCGGTGACGATCCTACTGGGACAACCAAATCCGGTTATGATATCCTCCAGGAAGATGATAATTACTTTGTGTGATGTGTTTCTGGTGGGGACAGCTTCTATCCACTTGGTGAAATAATCTGTTGCAGTCAGGATCCATCTGTGCTGACCACTTGAGGGAGGATGAATCTCTCCAATGAAGTCCAATCCCCACTGCTGAAAGGGTGTTGAAACCACTACAGGCTTTAATGGCAGAGATTTGAGTTGCTGCTTACCTGAGAACTTCTGGCATTTGATGCAAGCTCTGATTTCTCTGCAGACATCAGAGAATAAAGTGGGCCAGTAATACCCAGCTCGAAGGATCTTATGGGCTGTAGTCTTCCAGAAATAATGACCCCCACAAAGGCCACTGTGAAAATCAAAAATAACCTGTTGGGCTTCTCGTGGGTCCAAGCACCTTAGAAATACCCCTGAAGGGTCTTTCCAGTACAAGACTTGGTCAATGAGGCAATATCTGACCGCCTTGAGCTTTAAAGCTCTCGCCTTGCTCTTTTCCATTCCATCAGGAGGCCTCAATTCTTGCAAAAAATACAAGATATCCTTGTACCAGGAGCATGTTGCTAGAGACAAGGCATCCTAAAAATTCTGGTTGAATGACTCAGCTTGCTCATTGATGAAGCTAATCCCTAAGGCTTTGCAATTGGATTCAGCCAGCAACTTAGCCAAACCCTGCCCCTTTATCAACTTGGTGGGCTTGATTTCCAAATCAAACTCTAGGATCTTGGCGATCCACTTACCCCTTCTTCCGTCTATGTCAGGCTGTATAAGAATGTCCTTCACAAAGGCTGAAGGAACGTATGCAGTGGATTTCAGGATCAAGCTCATCCATTTCTCTTTCTTCCCCCTCGTCCACAAAATTGTTTTGAAAAGGGGCCTGAATTTTCTGGTCTTCTCTGTCTCTTCCCTTCTCTCTTTGCATATTCGGGAGAGTAAAATTATTTGGCCTTCTAAAGCCTCCTTTATTTTCGGCGATCTGAGGGCCTTTATATGCTTGCCTCCCCTCCACCTTCATCCTCTCCATCTCTGCAGATAGAGACTTCACCATTTTGGTCAGCTCATCCACTTGAGGGTGGGGCATCGATGGGGCAGAAGTTGAGGCTTCGGATCTTCCCTTTCTTTTGTCCGCGTCGGCCTTGTTCCTCAGTCTGTCAGCTGCTAATACATTGGATTCCACTTCTATGGCCGCATCTTGCATTTGAGCTAAGGAGGTGGCTCTTCTTTCTCTCAATAATAGGCAGAATTCGGGGCCAAATGCACTGGCGTAAGAAATCTTGGCCGAGGCTTCTGAAGGCTTTATTTCGACAGGAATTTTATTATACATCTTATTGAATCTTTTGGAGAAGTTAGAGACAGACTCTCCTTCCATATTCTTCAAAGACCCAAACTCTGTCATGTAATACATAAAATCCTTCCTATCTCCCCACTGTCTCAGGAAAGCACTATCTAGAGCTTCAATCCCAGCAATAGACCCTGGAGCCAATCCTCTAAACCACTTCCTCACCTCGCCATCCAGGCTCTGGACGAAGACTCTCATCCAGACATCTTCATTTTCAATGTTAAGGTTGTCTGCATAACTGTAGAAAGCAGCCAGGTGCTCTTCTGCAGTTATGTCTCCCTCCCCAGTGAACTTGGGCATGTACTTTAAGTAGTCTCCAGCAGGGAGAGGATTCATAGGATGGGGTAGGACTAAGGGAGCGTATCTGGCAGTGACTATGGCGTCCATTCTATTCAGAGGGGGATTAGCACCAACCATAGGGATATTAGGTGGAGGATAACTCGGAGGAGAAGGAGTTCGCGAAGGGGCTACTGGGAATGAGTTTCGGAGTGGAGTGGAAAACAAAAGGGGATTTAAGGAGAAGGCTAACGAGCTCAAGTCAGCAGGTGCTTCTCTCTGCACAAGAGTAGTAAAGATAGGAGCGGGGAGATATCCTATGGTCCCGGCCCAACGCCAAGGTACAGTTTCAGGGGAGAGGGGAGTGACAAGGTCTCGTCCCTCCGGTACCAGACCAGGAGAGGAAAACTCAACAGGAACACTCCCAAAATTTATGAAACAGAAAACTGCAGAAACAGGCCTGCTAGGAAGCCGAGCATAAGAAAATGGAGTTTCTACAGAAAGAGATAGTGGATTACCTGGTTCAGCGGTGCAAGCTCCTTCTTCAGGGGCCTTTCCCTTCCTGAAAATTACCTCTAGATCTGTTTCAGGCGTAGCTAGAGGCAGTTGTGGATGAGACCGCGTATGTCTGCCTCTGAAAGCTGCAATTAATAGAGCAGGTTCTCCCCAGTGGAGTCGTCACAGTGGAGTCGCCAGGTGCACAGTAGAAATCTCAATAGTTTTGATATCTGATGCACCTTCAGAATCAGCTGATCGTTGTCGTTCTGACCAGGGAAAATCTTCAACTTCGTCCCCGGCAACGGCGCCAGAAATGTTAGCGTCGGAAGTCACTCTTGGATTGCTTGCAGGAGCAGAGCCCGACACCCATCAGTTTAATGTCACGGTTTGTTTAAAAGATGATCAAATGGAGGGAAGATCGAGGAAACATCACTCTAACTCGGGGTCTGGGTCGGGTACGTAAGTAACAAAGGAGGTCTGGAATCCTAACTTCAGCCAGTGGGTTGATTAAAAGATGAGCAGGTGGAAGACTTATTAAGAAAGGTGAACAAATGGCTCTGGGCAACAGGCTTACAGCGGTTTGTAGGGGAAAAACTCTAAACACAAGATCCTCCTGGTTCAGGGCTTCAAGAAACTGAGAGGGGACTTGACTGGATCCTCCAATTCCAAGTCACTCAGCACTGGGAAAATCACAAGAACTGATTAGAGATAGTGCAACTATTACAGTGATCCATGACAACATCATCCTATAATAGCTACAGCTCGACTGGATCCTCCAATTCCAAGTTGCTCTAACACAGTGTAAACAAAGACATGAAAGAAACTGGCATTCATAAGGCAAGAAGTCTCAAAAGTCCATACATAACCAGAATATCAGTGCTTCATTAAAGATTTACAACCGGGAGCTCTGCTCAACCATCGATCCTTACAAAATACAAAGACTGAGTCTATATACTCAAGAAGATTCACCTCACAGAGGTGTGCCTAGTCACCCCAAGGCTTGGTGTCCCTTCAATCAAACTCGTACCAATATCTTTCTTTAAATGCCACCTTAACTATGCATGGCCCCTGTAAGGGGGGTAGCTGGGCCATTAAGCGCTCGGCTAGCGCGCATAGACTTCTTCGTCGAGATGAGGACCTCGGCATGGCCTCTCTGAGAAAATCGGTACACAGGACCTCTGCGAGCGGACGTCTTGCCAGACTCGCCATTCCCTCATTTAATGAATGAAAGGAGGCTTCAACTACTCTTTCTTATCCTTATTTACTTCAAGCGAAAACCAGGAGTGAAATCGCTTCTGACGGCATCTGGAAATCGTGACGATGCTTTCGGCGACTGGACACAACACCTTTAGGCCCCCTTTTGCTTATCTCTTTTAATTTCTCGGGTGACCGTGGACCGTGACCCTGCTTTATTCCCATAGAGGCTTTCGGCGTTCGTGAATAAGGGGGACTGCTCTCTGTGCCTTGAAGTCGCGAGAGGCGAAACGCCGAGACGGCCTAATCATGCGCCAGGTGTCCATTTAGATCCGACGGCTCTGAACTCTTCCCGTGCTGTTGTGGGCCCGGGCCCTGAATGCTCTCGGCACCTCGCGCATCGCGAAGTAACGGAGTTGTTCTTTGTGCTTAGAGGTCGCAAGAGGCGAAACACCGAGACGGCCTAATCATGCGCCAGGTGTCTCCCGTAGATGGACGACTGAGATATTCTCGGCAATACTATGTAGCTCCTTTTATCGTCGGTGCCCTCCACACACAACCAACGGCTAGGGCTTAATGTTGGCACCTCTCGCAACCTCGCGACTTCGCCGGTTGAACCGTCGAGTTTTCATCCTCCTATTCCACGAGTCCCCGAGATGCGAGAATTCAACGGAGTGTTGACTCCTGTCTCCAGGCAACGCGTGTCCCCCCTTCGACCACGTGGGTCCCACCTTATGATCTGCCATGCGCCCACACGAACCTCAGTTCTCGGCACTTCGCGACTCGTGAATCCTAACGCCGATACTTCGGGACTTCTCGCGGCGAGATCCCGAGGGCATCGTGCCACCTGTATTCCACTCGCCTATTCTGTTATGGCCACCTGTCCTCCAACGGTCGGAATCTCGCTTCTCGCAATATCGTGATCCTCGTGGCCAATTTCTCGGGTATTTTCTTACAAGACTCCGATACACTATCCCACGTGCGGATCCAACGGTCCTCCTGTGATCTGGATCCAACGGCTGTCCTTCTCTCGCTACTCACGACCTCGCGACTTGGAGTACCCAATGTTTGGGCTCTCACCCTATGAACTCCCGAGCCCCCGAGTTCAATAAATGAACCTCCGCATCAACTGATCGCGATCAACGACCCTCGTTACTTCACGAGTTATCTATGGAGACTTCTGACCGTTCACCCCTTTAACAACTTCTGCGCTAAACTTGGCGTGACTCGGCTGAGTGCAATTATCCGCCGACCGCTGATCTGTTTCGCAAAAAGACCTTGGATGCTGCCGACGACACTTTGCCCGCTCGCTTGAGCTGCTACTTGGAAAAACAGGGATTCTCCTGTGCTGCGCTTGAGCATTTCGTGCAACTTGTAGACCCGAATGCTCTAGAGCCCGTGACAAGAATTATCGCTAACAGGTGGTAGACCTCCCACTCCGTTGGTCGTGAGGAATTTTTGGTCTTCCTCATAGAAACGTGGATTCGCCTCCTTATAGGCATATATTTTATAACATTGGTTCACCCGAGTCAGTGTGTGAGACTTTTACGGACTTGAACGATCCCGCAAGGTGAGAACCTGTGCATAAGATATTCATGGAAAAAGTTCATTATGATACCAACCAAGGAACCCCTTCACAAGGGGATTCTTGTGCTTTTCCTTTCTTTGGAAACGTTGGTGTCCCTTTGATGGCCACTTTGTACATTCCTAGGTTGAATGTGGGACTATCAGTTTGGTTGGGTACAATTCCAAATGTCCCGAATGCTCTTGATGCTTCTCATTTAATCACCTTATGTCATGGGCATCATGTTGGTGTTCCTTCGTCAGCAAAGTCTTCTCCTCCTCCTTTTTCCTTCTCTGATGAAAGTATAGCTACTAGTAACCAGAAGTCTAAACGACATAGAAAGAGGAAGAATAGGAAGAAGAAATCACCAACCTCTGTGAGTCATGCTGGAGATAGGTCATCAACCTCTGCAAGTCATGTTGAAGACCAACAACCAACCTCTATTAGTCATCTTGGAGAGTTGTCAACAACCTCTGCGAGTCATATTGGGGGCAAGCACCCAACCTCTGTAATTCATGCTGGGGGGGGAATTCCAGTCACTACTAGTCATATTGGCGATAGGTTTGTAGCCTCTGCGAGTCATGTTATCAACCAATCACCAACCTCTGCAAGTCATGTTGGAGATGTGCAACCAGCCACTGTTAGTCATGCTAGGGGTGTTGATTCTGTTGAGAAACTTAGACGGATAGGACGTAAGCCTAAGTTCCCTTGTAAGCTTTGCAAAGGAGATCACCTTACTCATCTATGCTCTGGCATTCCAGAGGCACAAATATTGTGGTCCCTATCTGCAAGCTCTTCTGATTATGAATCTTTTTAGGTTTCCTCATAGTCTATTCAGCTAGTGGTTGAGAAAGTGGTCATTCTGATGCAATCTTTGGCTAATCCCACTCCTCTTTTGGGGGGCGATGCACCTTTAGACCATGTTGTCTCATAGCCTATTCAACCAGTTGTTGAGAAAGTGGTCATGCCGATGCAATCTTCAGCTGATCCCACTCCTCCTTTGGGGGGTGATGCACCTTTAGACCATGTTGTCTCGCAACCTATTCAGTCAGTGGTTGAGGAAGTGTTTGTGCCAATTCAATCTTCAAATGATCCCACTCTTCTCTTGGAGAGTGTCGAGTCTCCCAAAGTGGTCATGCCGATGCAATCTTCGGCTAATCCCACTCTTCTCTTAGAGAGTGTCGAGTCTACCAAAGTGGTCACGCTGGTGTAATGTTTGGCTGATCCCACTCTTCTCTTGGAGAGTGTTGATTATACCAAAGTGGTCACGCCGATGCAATATTTGGTTGATCCCACTCTTCTGATGGGGAGTGATATGTCTACCGACTATGTTTTTAGCATTTCTAGTTCAGTACTTTCAGAACAAGGGGGAATTATGCTCACTTCAAGCACACACCCTCCAAGTCCTAGGATGGTTTCCTTTGATTGGAATGGTCTTTTTGAGCCTCATCTTCCTTCTTCTGCACCCTTTCAAATAAGGGTTGAAGTTAATTCAAAAAACATTTACCGATGTATT
>WSFP011471830.1:0-17600 GCA_009831015.1 Picea engelmannii
GAGGGTTCTTTACCTTCATTTGAAATATCTTCATGATCTTCCTTTTTGCCAACATCAACACATAATTCTTTGCCTTCATTTGAAATGTCTTCAAGATCTTCCTTTGTGCTATCATCACTTGATTCTTTATCTTCACTTGAAATTTTTTCAAGATCACATTTAGAAATAATGCATTCAAATAGTTTTGAAGATTCTTTACCTTTGATAATATTGATGGAGTGGTCTTCAATATCTTCCTTCTTCTTATTTCTTTGATATGTCTCCTCTAGCTTTAGCCATAGACCCTTGGCGGAAGTGCATTGTCCCATTCTCTCTTTGATAGGTCTTGAGAGTCCACTAAGAATGGTGTTGAGAGCCAATGCATCATTCTTCTTTCCTTCCCTTTGAGCTACAAAATTTGACTTGTTCTTCAAAGGAACTGATCCACCAATGGTTGCCTTCCAAATAGCCACTCCCATTTCCTTCAAATATACTCTCATTTCTATTCTCCAAGTAGAATAGTTTTCCTCATCAAGGATTGGAAATCCATCATCCATTTGTCTATCTATGGATCTCCTTCAAGATTGTTAAGTTTTGTAGTGAAGGCCAACTATGATACCAATTGTTGGACACACATACCACACTTATAGGGGGGGTGAATGAGTGTGGGGCTCTTTCTCCCAAAACTTCTCTCTTACACAAAACTCATTAGTTAGAATTCAACATTTACTCATTGCTAATTTCTTTCATTTATAACCAGTTAAATGTGAACATATATCAACAACATATATTAGCAATATATCATAAACAAGTCATCACCACAAGGAACACAAAGAACACAAGATGTATGTACAATTTTGTTTTTATTACGGACTACAATCCTTGGGGTTTTTCAACAACAACTGAATAGAGTACAACTCTACAAGAGCACTAGATCTATCATGAAAGACTCAACTTACACACTCATCACCAACTGATATGAGGCAACGATCCTCAACAGATATCAATTTGCAATAGGTACATGACGTGCCAGTAGTGTAGTCCGCGTGTGTACACGTCCTGGCTCACTAGAGCCCGCGTATGTATGCGACCAATGTATACAACAACCTGCATATACCTTCAGAGATCTTAGGGTTTATCCTTCAATATTAGCTCAAATCCTCTGCAACCAATTTGTCATTCTCTTTTGTCTCTCACTTTCCAAACTGACCACCATCCAGTCACAACACATCCAAGCTATCCAATAGCTTTCTCATGCTCCACAACCAACCAATATGAATGCTAAATCAAACATGCATAAGAAGCTAGTATACCATAGAAATCATATCACCAATGAATCACAAGAGTACTGCTTACTCCATCAACCAACATAAATCACATCATAGTAGCCATACCAAGAATGCCCTAGGCATTCACAACACAACAAGCAATATTATCCATAAAGACAATAATGTAACCATACTAGTGTCTCAGTGACAGATCTGAGCCCAAATAATGTAGATCTGCAACCTACTTCAGTATTCAATAGCCAGTCATCATCTCAAACACAAATATCCATGATTTTATCCATTGTACGCACCCTGTCCTCATACAGCCTGTGTATGTACGCACCCTGGCCCATTACAACCTGCATACACCTCAAAAACTAGGGTTTATGAAGCTCTGATACTTTTTCCATCAAGATCTCCGATTTTTCCAAAAATTTGATGCATCCATGTGATCTTCCTCATGCTCTCTTTCTCATAATAGATCTTCAATCATGCTCAAGAGATCCACACCAAAATCCTCTCACAAGAAGCTCTCCATCAACACAAAACATAATCTCACAAGAAGCTCTCCATTGATCCACCAAAAAGGATGATATACAAGAGACCATTGCTATATTATTTATACTTTCATCCTCTAGGTTACTTAACCCATTTTTTGGTCACTTAACTCATTTCTATGTTACTTAACCTATTTTCCATATTTTAGGGATAACCACTTTCCATAAATAGAAAGTTCTCCAACACTTTATCATTTAAATATTCCCTCTTGATTTTGTCACTTCTCTTTATTATTTAAATAATCCACCTTGACTTTTTCACTTTACTTTATCATTTAAATAATGATTTATTCTTTTAGGTCACTTTGACTTCTTTGACCTTGGGGGCTTCAAGCCTTCATATGGGGGTCCTCCAACTTTGTAAGGCCATAACTCTCAAACTGTGAGGAGTTATGTGACGTTCCACATACCATTGGAAATGGAATGAGAGGCACTATCCATATAGGATAGTTTCACCAAAAAATTCATTGATTTTTATCTCATTATTCCACATACAAGCTTGGGTCCTCCAACCATTCTTCTAGGATAACTCAATCCACAAAGCGTCTTCCCGTGAGGGATTTCACCATAAGGGGACCAATTTGGAGTTCATCCATTTGTGAACCTTATCAATCATGATAAGACAATAATGAGTCATTTATACATCAATCCACCACTACATCATATATGCATCAAGTATCAATGACAACTCATTTATCCATCTTTATCGATTGGTTTCCACTTGACATCTATCATTCTCATCAAGGAAAATACATCTACATTGTACATAAATCATCAATTAATCAAGAAATCAATCCATTAACATCAATCAATCACTTGACATTAATCAATCAACCATTGGCATCAATGACAACATGATCCAACAAGAACATTATAAAAAAATTCATTTAGAAACTCAAACTTATTTCATAAGGAATTCAACTTTTCCCAAAATATGAAATATCTATCTCATAATTTTTCATGGTTGTTGCAATAGTATGATCCAATCTTCCTTATGGATTTTATCAAGCACCATATTGAATACCACTTTTCCTGCAATGCCTCTATCTTGCATTTAGCCAACATATTATCAATATTTCTTTTACATTATACTTTCATTGCAATATGTACCAAAACCTTACAAAGTGATCTTAGAATTGTCTAAACTTAACAATTCAATCACAACTATCAAATAATTTATTAAATAGAATGAATGATCATTGTCTGCATAGGATTTTTCAACAACTATACTTTCCTTTTCCTAGCAATTATTACTTCGTTTCATGAACAAAAAATTCATGTTGTCAATCCTCATGTGACTACTTGGCTTGAAACTTTCCTATTTCAATGTCTAACAACTCCCGAAAGGTTCTCAACTCCATGAGTTAGTAATAGTTGTAACATTTTAGCTATTAGTATAATTATTTCAATTAAATAACATGTATGTATGCATTCACAAAATGCATTCAAAAAATGCGTTTAAGTATAACAATTGTATCATGCATAATTTCAAATCTACCACTTACTATGCATGAGTGCAATTGTCAATTCAAATCTATTCATTGCATATTTCCATTGATTTTCATAATTCTCTATATCTAAGTCATGTATCTCAACATTGATAAATTGGAAATCTGGCCAATGCCTTGACACATTATCCATATACTTCCTATTTTCTTCTCAATTATTTGGATGTCTTTATTTTAGACCCGAACACTACACCAAAAATATAATTTTGTGGTGTTTATAAGTGTTGGAAAAAAGGTTTCAGTCCAAATATTATTTAGAAGTAGGAAGTTCATTGAATGTTTGTGTGGTACATATCCTTTCCATGACCATACTTTTCCATAACCAACCATGGCATGGTCTCATACATGACTATCTTTTATGGCATCCATTCCTATAAAAGGTTCATACCTTTTATTGCCTTGGTTATTAGCTCATAACCAATTAACATGACATGTCACTATGTTAGTGTATGCTTTCAAAAGATGAAAAGTTTTTTGAATTATTATAGGTCTCTAGCCTTTACCACACCTAGTGATATTTTATTCACATCACTACATTCAATTAATACAATAATCTGATTTTATAAAATAAAATTGGATGAGGAAATTCTTACCTAAATTCCCTTCATCAATTATGGAATAAATGCACATAAAACTCATACCTGCATAGTTTCCATTAAATGAATTTAATTCTACCTGGATAGCTGATAATAATAAAATCTCCCATGCTTCTATGATAAGACTTATAATCCACTCTTCATCTTTATGTTGCTTCCTTCTATACATAGCAACATTAGCAACAACACTTGCATATATACATGCAATAATTCTCTCTTTCCTGGTACAACAACCACCATTAGTAGCTTTCATATTAATATATATTCAACAATAGACTAATCCTAATCTTATTATGTTAGATACATATATTAACAAATTGGCATTCACCAATTCATATTTGTATGCACTAATAATGCATCACTAGCATGCGCCTAAAAGCATTTTCATGTCAATTTCTTGTACTATGTATGGTTGTACAACTAGCATAACATATTTGTTGCTACAGTAATTGCAACAACCTCTTTCTCCCTATGCCAATTTTCTTTGTTTCTCCCATAAGTCTTCAATTCTTATCGGATTCCTAAATCTTCTTGTGTTCTTACAAAAGAAAACAATGTGTCTGATTGTTCTCTATATTGAGTAATTTTCCATCCCAACCTTTCTTATCTATTTTGCACACTTGTAGCCATATATTATCGTGATATTAATTTTCTTCATTCCACTATTACTTGGATCCCTCTGATCCAACTCCTACATGACCAAATTACATTTCCAGTCATGCTCTCTAATTAACCTTGGATATTTAATGCCAAATTCCATATTGAAAAAAATTGATTCAACCTTTCCTTGATTGAACATATCAGCACTTGGATTTTATTAATGAACCATTACTTTCTCCTATAGTAACCTACAAGGCCCATGAATTATTTGACCTCTGTCACATTCTTCGGTGCTGACCATCCTCAAGTGTTGTTCATGCTCTTCCTCCTACTTAGAATATATAAGAATGTCATCTAAAAATACAATGACAAATGTATCTAACTGTTCTTTGAAAATACCATTCATTAAACACATGAAGATAACTGGTGCATTTGATAACCCAAATGGCACCACTGTGAAATCATAATGACCATACCTTGCTCTGAAAGCCATCTGGCTGATGTCTTGTTCTTTAATTCTTACCTGATGATAACCTAACCTGAGATCAATCTTGGAGAATATTTTTTCATCTTTCAATTGATCAAAGAGGTCATCAATCCTTGGTAAAGGATACTTATTCTGCACAGTTACCTTGTTCAACTACCTGAAGTCCATGGCAAGTCTCAATTTTCCACCCTTATTGTTCATAAATAATGTTGGGGCGCCCCAAGGTGACACACTTGGGCATATATACCCCTTCTTCAAAAGCTCTTCAAGTTGCATTTGCAATTCTTTCAAATCCGGTGTACTCATCCTGTAAGGGGTCTTGGATACTGGAGTTGATCTAGGCATTATATTGATGGAGAAACAATTTCTCTTTTTTAAGGGGTAATACTGGTATTTATTTGAATACATCTTCAAAATATTTTAGAACTGCATAATTTTCAATATTTGACACCTTATATTTATGTGTCTCTTCCATATGAGCTGCAAATATTTGACACCCTTTTCTGTAACTTTTCTTCAGCTGCAATGCTGAAATTTATCTAGCAGTTACTTCCCTGGTGCTCAGTCCATTCATTTCCATTAGACATGCCATAACCATCTCATTAATTTTTCTTTTGGTTCTAGTAGCCAGCTGCACCAACCAAGATTTTCCATGTTTTCTTCTTGTAAAATGCAATCTTTCCACCATCTTAGAATCTATATAACTATTCCTAGATCTCGAGTCAATTATAATAGCAATGATTTGTTTGTTGATATTACCTTCCAGTTCAATCATATGTGACTGAACTCATCTTTCTTGTTTTCAAGGGCTACATAGATCCTAGGTACAATTCTTCCCATGTCCTCCACTGTTTCAACTTGTTGTACATTGTGAAAAGTCCTTATTTTTTTTTCACCTATGTGAGGACAATATGTATACATATAATCTCCCTTACAACCCCAAAATTGAATAGATGGTTTCCTTGGCCTTTTCCCCCTTGTCTCAATCGTTCTGGGTTCTCTAGAAGATAGCTATCCATGAGGATTGTTTCTGAAGAATGATGGCTTAGTACCCTTCTTCCTCTTTTCCATCTTATTTTTCTTTTTGTATTCCCAAGAGTTTTGGAAATCCGACCTTCATTTATGATGATAATAAAGGAATTTATCTCACCTTATGGTCTCCAATTTTTTTGGATCATCATATTGTATCTTTTCACTAATGAATGATGGCAATCCATTCAACTACCTCTGAATCTTAATTGGCTCTTCCTTGATGAAAGAAACATACTTTAGTAGTTCTAAAAACATTATTTGATATTCATCTATGGTCATACTACCTCTCATCTCACCTTCCTAGATGTAATCCTGATGGGTATTCTATATGCACTAATTCCCTCAATTAAATTGTCAACCCAGGGTAAGTAAACTTAGAGTTGTGGCACTGTATGAGCCAAGGAAGAAAAGCTAATGGAAGTATTGTCTAACTAAGGGGATGGTATACCTAAGGATAAATACTCTATCGATCTACTTAAGAGATGAATCTTTTTCATTTTTCATCAATTAGCAAATTCTATTAATGAGATTGAACTATTTATCCTAAACAACTTCAAACAATGGATTGATGGATTATTTCTAAAAGAGAAATTCGTGACCTATTTTAAACAAGTTAATCTATTCAACCTTTTTAAGTAAGAAACAACAAGTAAATTACTTTTTATCTTTCTATCTTTAAGAAAATAAGCAAGTAGACAACTAATCTATCAAAACTATTTCGACAAGTGAACTCTATTCTTAAAAAGAGCTCATAATCGTTTCTATTTTTCAAAGGATAAATGTTAACCTACTTAATAAAAAATAAAAGCATCATGACTGTATTCAGATTCTAATTAATCAAAACTATTCCTAATTTGCAATAACAAGAAAAAGAGAATTCAAAGATGATGATTATGTCTTCGGTGCCGAATAACATCACTATGGAATCTGACTATTAGTGACAGTTTAGGAGGGATTAATTCAATGATGACTTCTACAGAGAAATGGAAAGTGTGAATCAGGTAATCTAAAAAAATCTTTGCCATCATAGAAGTGACACTAAGTATCTTGGAAATCCATGTGATCTATAAACTTCATGCATCAATCATCAATAATTAAAAACACTCTTATACTAATTCAAGCAAATTTACAAACTCATGAACTCATGATTGCAAATCTTAATTCAAATCCACTCTTCTAGTTAAAAATACAATTCAATTCGATAACTGATATTTTATAATCTAAATTGAACCAATCTTATCATTAAAACTCATATTTCAAAACTAGAATGCTTTAGAAAATAGAACCCCAAAATCTATTCCTATCCTATCATATTAAAGCAAGATTAATGAAAAAAATAGATCTATGAATATTTAACTAAATTGTTAATTAAATTTATCTTGATTACAACTACAAAACTTGAAACTATTAATTCATCAAAGTTTGCAAACGATCCCAAATTAAAACTCTATTTACACTAATCCTTTGTCCAAGTAATGCTATGTTTTAATTGCCAAGACCAAATTAATACTTCAATACACCATCTAAGTTAGTATCCTATATGGTGATTCATTGCTAAGAAATAAGAAACACAACATGATAATTAACTAGCTCCTACAAGAAATCTGCAATTTAAGGAAAGACGAATTAGATAATCAAATTACAATTGGCATGTACAGTAATTGAAACTGAAAAATACATACAAGAAAGAAACAAGTATAAATTCTAACTAAGAAAATAATATAAGCACACGATATATATCTATACAATCACCCAGAACACTAGCGACCCCCCTAGTAGGTCATGGCTACTCTGCAACAAAAAAATGCAAGATTAACTCAACACAATTCTGTCATTAATAAAAAATGAAGTCTGGAACACAGTTTGCAGAGAATGTCTGAATTACACAATGAAATTATTCTTAAAAAAAAAGTATATGGGCGTGCCACTGATAGTGGTATTTATAGATAAGTTACATCTTGAGAGGTTGATCACTAGAAGGGTCGACCTCCTCTAAAAATGGCAAACTCATTAAATGAGCTTCTAACAACATCAACTTCTAGAAAATCCATCAGCCACTCAATGATCACGATAACTGCCCAATCTGAGGTGTATAGATCTCTATAGCTGGAGGCCATGAGGGGGCACAAAACCCATATCGTCGATTCATCCATCACAGGGCACCGATGTACCAACCACCAACTCGAGTGCACTCTGAGTGCTGGATCGCGTGCCATATGGAGTGTTGAATCACGTACCAGATGGGGTGCTCGATGAAGTGTTAGATGAGGTACCAGATGGAGGATTGGACCATGATATTTACCTGTTGCACACAAACCATGCATTATATCTTTGTAAACATCAAACTGAACTGAATTGATCTCAAAATCATTGTAAAAACATCAATTACATATACCTGATGTGAGTCCATGATGAATTGATATAAAAACCTTTGAAACTCCTTCAAAATGACCAATATGAAGCATATCATATATAATATCGGTGCAAAAAGGATTTGATCATCACAATAAAAAGGTCAAAATATGAACCCAACATTACCCCCACACCTAAGGATTTGTAGGTCCCACTGCAAACAAAAATGAATCACCTGACATAACTAGACTTGCGAAGGAGGGGATGGATTAGCTTTAGAAGCTTCTCCCTCTTGTCTTGGAGAGTTGTCTTGGGCCTTTTATGATGTTTCAATTGTGTTCGAAGGCTACTATTGGAGGTGGTCATTTGGTCAACCAATCATTGGAGAGAATTCACTTTTTCTTGCAATACCACATTGTCATGATGGAGATGCCTATCCATAGTCTTTTTCTCTTCCAACTTGAAGCAATGTTGGCATAGGGGCAGACCCAAGGTGCAATGATGAGGTCAATATCATCCATTGTAAGTACAGTCTGTAACTAGTGCTTCTTCGTGCGACTCTTGTTTATCGCCGAAGGTTTATCCATGGGAAGCTTCCTTTTTTATGATGCTTATGTTGTAGTGAGGGGATCCCTTCACGGTGTCACTTTGCCCTGTTGCTATTTGTCTGCTTCCCCTTCCTCCTCTTCTTTGTCTACTTCGTCACCTCCTCCTCCGCCTGGTGAATCATATGTAGTCTCCTCTGATGTGCTATTCATTTCCTATACTTCTTCCTTCTTATTCTTCTTGCTACTGCCTAGTCCATCATACTCTTCTCGGGGGACTACAAGACTTCCAATGAAGTCAGGGTCAGAGAGTTTTGTCTTCTCAACTAGTTCAATGAATTCTACAATCCATTCCTTGGTTATTTCATCCATATCTTCTTCGGTGAGTTTGTAATATGACTGGATCTCTTCTTTGTGTTTGTCCCTACGCGTTGTGATGTATATGAAATGCTTGTCTGCGTGGAACTTCATGAATGGCCTGAACCGATGCAATGTATTTGGCATCATGCGAGGGAAGGATTCAATAGCCCTCTTCAACTACAAGTAATAGGTTTTGAAAACCACATTTGACTGTCATTTCTTTTCCATGTTTTTCGAATACCAAAGGGTAGTGAACCTCGCGGCTAGTGGTTCATACGATTCGACTTCAGGAAAGGTTGATGTTGTGCCTCTTTCGTCATCTTAGTGAGAAAAATAGAGGTGCTTGCAAGATCAGTTGGCTCTGTTGAGCAGGACAGCTGCAAGGAAAAGGGTTAGAAAAAGAAATAGAAAACAACAACTAAGAATTGGACTAAGGAATGAAATAACAACTAAATTTATAAGCATAGGGACATAAAGACAAAAAGAACAATGAGACCCATGCCACCAATGATAAGGCTGGTATTAGTGAAAGAAAACACTGAGAAGGAAGGGGACTATGAGCCCCTTCTTCTTCAAAGGAAGGGCTCTTGGACCCACACAAGTAAGCTCTTCTTACAACAAATAAAAATGAAAATGGTGAAAGAAATCTCTGCTAATCCACTCAAGGGGTGAGATGGATTTCCCAATGCAATGATGCAAATATACTCTTGGCAAGGATAGAGTCCTCAAGAGAATAATGGCAGCATAACTTTGCTTTGAATTCCTTGAAAAATGAAGTGTATGCATGGCCTTTTTATAGCATTCCTTTGAGCTATTGTTAAAATAGTTTGTAGTGTGTAAAGAGGCTAATTAGGGCATTTCTAGGTCTTTGACTAGCCATCCAGTCAAATCCAGTCCAGATTTGAGTGTCAAATCGGCTTGGGAGCTGAACCAGAAGTGGGTGGGAGGTTGACTACTCTCATAAATGCGTTGTTTCTAAGGTGCATGACTTTTTGCGATAATAGTCATGCATTGTGCGCATGTGCACGATTTCTGCATTCCTGTTGCATGCATGCGCGAGTGCGCCCAATGTCTTCATAGCGCCCTTCAATTTTTCACTATTTTGTATATTTTTTGACCCTTTATGAATTCTTTTGTGTTAATTTAGGTCCATGGATGACTTCATAATTGTTTGACGATGCTTAATTCTTGTAACCATGTGAGGATGAAATTTTAGAGATAACATATGCCCCCTGATGGATGAGGTTAGGAGCATACGTATAGCTGAAATCCATCAATGTTTCTTCTACTGAGAGTGTTGTTGTAAGAGAGAGAAATAGTGGGATCGTCCAGAGAGATCCATTGGAGGAAAAAGAACCGGTAGAACCCAACCTTCCATGAGGTGTGTA
The DNA here is from genome assembly GCA_009831015.1 of Picea engelmannii. Taxonomy (NCBI): domain Eukaryota; kingdom Viridiplantae; phylum Streptophyta; class Pinopsida; order Pinales; family Pinaceae; genus Picea; species Picea engelmannii. The sequence continues at coordinate 10,673 of WSFP011471830.1, forward strand.
AAAAAGAAAAATGTGTACAAACAAGGCGGGCATGCCCCATGCTCGTGTCATGTAACTCAAAAAAGAGGAATGAAGTGTTGGTGTAGATAACTGCATTGCCCTCGGGGGCGGTCGTGATAAAGGAAGAAGACAATTTTGCAGATGAACATACTCTGAATAGTAGGTAGTGACCGCGGTGTTATCGAACTAATCAGTAGGGGCAGACACTAACTGATCTCCCTAGATCCACCTAGATCTAGAACAAAACACACCAGAACATGACGCTTTCCTTAAGTTTTAAATATTGAATTTACTAACTAAAGAGGGATGGGTGACATACCGTTTAGATGTCGCTTCCTCTCGTCATCAGCATCCTAGCTCTGTTCCAATGCTCATATAATGATGATCCTGCAAAAGAACATAACCAACCAAAGTGATAGTAATAGCATAAAATCAATATAAACCTATGTATGTGATCAAGGAATCATACAATAAAACACAACAAGCTTTATAGGAAAGAATCATATTGTTGTATCATATTAAATGTGAAAGAGAGATTACAACCATGGCCTTGATGTCGTAAGGTCCCTTCCAAGTGTCCTTCGTTCCCCACACACTTTCACTCGAAGAATTCTGAGAGCACAGATCTGATGATATTCACAATCTATATTGACAAAGTGGCTCATCTAGCCAAGATAAAAATCTCCAAAGCTCAATCCAATCCAAGCTAATCCCAAAAGCTCCAAAGCTAACCAAAGATAACTTTCTCCATGAGAACTCCTCTTCTTTTATAAGTTGAAGAGGATAAGGTGAAGAGGTTAGGATGATCCCACTAAATCATGAAAGGGATTAATATCCACACCATTCGGATGCCACCTCACCATGGAAGTTTCTCTTTCTAGAAGATTCAAGAAAATGCTCGTTTTTCCCATGTGTAGGCATTCTCGCACCCTGCCTATAGAGAAACCTATGAACATCTCACACCCTAGCTATGGTGCAACCTGCGAGAATCAGGCATTCTCACACCCTGCCTATATAGCAACCTACGAACTTCCTTTTTTACAGGGTTTTTACAAGGGAAAATTGAACTTCTTTTCTCAGGAAAAGTTCTTCTCCCTTCTCTCTTCAGGAACTCAGGCCACTAACCCCTCTGAAGGAAACAGATAGGTTTACATCATTAACGGTCATAGGGATGACGAAAATAATGTGTAACAGAGAGCCCCCCAAAGTATGAAGTTAGAACAGAGTGATAGTTGAAATACTTTGTCGAGTGTGTGTAGGGAACAAGAAAAAGTCAGTCGGAAACCTGCCAACAAACAAGGAAACATAGTAAAATAATATATCATCACTGAGGTAGGCATTCCCATACTCAGAATACAAATGACTTAAAGCATAAATTTCGACATGCGAAGATCCATGTCAATTAAGACAGGTCATGGCCACCAAACATACATTGTGGATCGATGCCAATATGACTCAAATCTGAACATAGCCACCAAAAATACACTGTGTATCTATGTGCTAAAGACTCAAATTTGAACATAGCCACCAGACATACAATGTGGATCTATGCAACAGTACACTGAATATACTCCAACGCAACCTGGATCTATCAAAAAATATCTAGGGTCTTCATCTCCACCACTCTATAGTACGAATCTAACCATGTGAATACATGTGCTGAAGTCGAACATGGTAGAAACCACTTGATTACCGTTCATTAGCATATTCCGTTAACAAGTGCGAGGGAAATCACCATTAATGTTAATGACTCCCAAGGTACTCTGGTACAATCCAACGAATGTGAATCAATGAGATGAGGTCAAACACTCGACGAAATCTCTCGATCAGAGGTCGATATTGAAAAACCACTGTCGAAAGCGAGGAAACCTACCATTGAGGCATGCAAGTTCCAAGGTACCAATTAGTTTCTAAGTCTAATTCTTAGATAATGAGTTGAAGTCGACAGGAAAAGACTCGTCACAAGAGGGCCTTAATGTATCCCACATCAATGACACAAAAAAAGTAACAAGATTTGATGTAGATCATAGTAACAAGTGATTCAGGACTGACTCAGGGATGGTCGACACAATAGAAGGCTTAAAGACTGCAAAAATGGCCGACGCAATAGAAGGCTTTCCAAGTTGAACTTCTCTTTGAACATATTGATGACACGACAACTGTCTTGGAAACACTGAATCAACAACAGGGATCACAGACCAATTTGCAATCTTATAAAGGAGTATGATCAATAGAAAAGTGGATTTTCCAACCTAGACACAAAGCGAGTGAAAGGGTATCATGTTCAAAAGTGACTCTTCCACATAATACAGATTTAGACACAATTCTTTCCCAATTTCCCCCCCAACCATTTCTGGTGAGTACCTCTTTATTTTTACGCAAGCTTGAGGAGGATAACATATGCTTGTAATGTAAGCTCATCCTTTGGGCGATTCCCTCGGAGTATGTTTAACGAACCCTAGGAAGGAGTGGTTCGGTCCCATGTGGGCCTTTCGATGTTTATTTAACGAGTCCAAAGAAAGAAAACTCATGGGTTTTTCATGTTTAGAGAGTCTGAAAAACACTTAAGGAAAACTCAGGTACCATATGGGCCTTCCAATGTTTGTTTTATGAGTCGAAAGAAATAAAACTCAGGGGTTTTTCATGTTTATAGAATCTAAAAAACACTTAAAGAGAACTCTCCTGGTTCATTTTTCATAAAATAGTTCGACAGGACCGAAAAAGTGATAAACTATCGCCCATCGAACATTTTGTTCAAATACTTTTACGAGCATGAACAGAACAAGGTCGCTCGACAATCTTTTCATTTTTTTGGAGTGTGAAAAGAGATTAAAGGATACTCCTTTGTGTTCATCGTTTTCGTGTTACCATGACGAGTACAAAAAAATGAGAAAAGTATACTCGATTACATTCTCATTGATTTACGAGCACGAGAAAGAAAAAAGACTAAGCTCGGTAACTTATTCTCATGTATTTACGAGCATGAGAAAGAACAAAGACTAAGCTCGGGTTTGTTTTCATTTTTACGCGAGATTTAAAACAAAACAAAACTATGCTTGGAATATATTTTAATTTTTACACAAGCTTAAAAACTAAACAAAACTATGCTTGGACCTAGTTTCATTTTTACACAAGCTTGAACCAGAGTAAATTATGCTTGAGGTAAGTGGTTTCATTTTTTACACAAGCTTGAACCATAGAAAACTATGCTTGAACTTCCCAATGCATTATCTATGAATTCACATGGTTGGTACTTATCCCCCAGCTTAAGAATCTAGCGACTCAACTTCAGCATGAAGTCCAGAGGCTGAGGCAAATGCTCCCCAAGGTTCATTTCATCCAACTGCAAAGGAGAATGAAATGAAGCTTCAAATACTAGATGGAGGACTTGAATCAAATAGAGAGGGGGAAAACTATTTCATTTTTTAACGAGCTTGACATAGAAACAAGAACTATTCTCGTAACCTATGTTTCATATTTTAACGAAGTTTCCACAGAGACAAAAAAACTATCCTCGTAAGTGGTTTCATTTTTTAACGAGATTGAAATCAAAAAACTATGCTCAAGTCTGGTTTCATTTTTTTAATGATCTTGAAATCAGAAAATCATGCTCAAGGACCTCTATTTCATTTTGTAATGAGGTTGCCTCAAGGACACAAAAACTATCCTCGGACCTCTCTTCTTGATCATGGATTCCAAGAGGACAATGCTCTAGAATGACACCATATCAAGGGACAAAACTCGGTCATGGATTTCAAGAGGTCTTCACTGGAAGGAAGAAACACACTCTGGAAGGATACCATGTCGAGGGTCGTGACAGGAGTAAAGAGATCAGGCTCTAACAACCCTATCGAAGAGATCATCATGTCAACTATTGGATCTAAGTCATTAGAAGTCGAAGCCATGGGTGACAATGCCACATAATTGACCTATGGTGAGGGCAATACTGATTGCATATAAGAACTATTCAGGGAAACAATCTAGTTAGGGTCAATGAATGAAATTTGATCAATAGTCACAACTCGTCCATCGTGAGGGAAAGATATCACACGAAAAAATAGTAGACACAATAGCTTTCATGGAATAGACATAATCTTTCCCAAGGAGTAAAGAAAAATCCAAGGGATCTTGGACTACCATGACATCAATAAAGACAATTTTCCCTCCCAAAGTTACAGGAAACTGAGGAAGTGTCCCTAAAGTTTGACTGTTTCTTCTGTTAAAAGATAACATATTTTGCATAACCAGTGCAAGCGGAGGATAACCCAAAGCTTGCCAAGCAATGGAGGACAAAATACTAACAGACGAATCTTCATCTATCAATGTCTGAAGAGCTTCCCTACCACAAACTTGCACTGTAATCTAGAGAGGAATGTGAGAGGGAAGACGAGGTCCAGTTAGCACACTCCAATCAAAACGGATGGCCTCATTACTTGGAGGGAGTTTCACGGGAGAAGGAGGAATACCCCCTGACACGACAGAGTCTGTATCAATGAGAAAAACATGGGCAGTATCGGGTTTACTCTCTAGCGGGAGAGTAGGATCAACCGATGATGAGATCAGATCAACCACTTGGGTTTCATTCTTCAAGGGGAGAATGGGTTCGACAGGTGTAAACGGATCGACCACTTGGGCGACACTCTCTAATGGGAGAGTGGTATTGACCGAGGATGGGATCAGATTGACCTCTTTAGTTTCGCTTTGTGAGGGGAGAACGATATCGATCGAGGATGGTATCGGATCAACCACTTTGTCAACTGGTTCAACTAAGGATGTGACCAGATTGACGACATGCACAACCGGATTGACCGGTGAAGGGACCGGAGTGATCATTCCATCAACTACAGGTGGGTTGAGAGAAATCTTGCGATAAGAAGTTGGGAGTTGAGGTTGTGAAATAGTCATGTCTTCTAGTAATTTCTAGGCTTCGTCCATACAAGGGAAAAGGTGAGTGAGATGACTCCCTTTGCATAACATGGATGGGAACTTGACTCTACTTTTCTTCTTCCCAACGATATCATGACTAGTTGATGGGAGGTCATCAGTATGTTGTTCAGAGGCTGATGACATGGGTTGGTCAGGGTGTGTTGACCATACTTCTATAACCTTGGATAGACTAGGGAAATCCTTAAGAAGATGGCTACCCTTACAAAGCTTGCAAGGGTACTTGGGCTTACGGGTTGTTTGGGTGATCTTGACATCATCAACACTCCCAACACGACTAATAGTACCTGGTTGTTTTCCAACATGTTTGACAGTGGTTGGAGGTTTTGACCCTTGTTTATCTTTCTTCTTCTTAATCTTCCTTTTCTTCTTCTTCTTATTCACTGAGTTACTAGCTTCAAAACTTTCACTCGACGAAGAAGATGAAATGGAAGGTGACCTTGCAAGCGAAGAAGGCGAAGAAGAACTTACTGGTGAAGAAGGTGAAGGATCAAAATGAGATTGATGCTCTTGGGGGGAAGTGCTTGTGACTGAAGCACTAACTACATTCGGGATTACCTGAGTGGAAAACAACCACACCGACAATCCAATAGTGAGACTTGGAAGGCTCAAAGTAGCGATGTGAGGAGGACCGATGTTTCCATAGGAAGGAAAAATAAAAGGTTCCCCTAGAGCAGGGGTTCCTTCATTGGTCATTCTAGAAACTGACGCCATTAAATAAATCCAACCTAGAGTCTGCTAGGGAAAACAAACAGCACACGCTAAAAATCTAGGAAGCAAGAAAACAAACAAAACCTTCTTACAATGAACACACTAGTTGGTGATGAAATCCAACGTCGCGAGAACAATGTAAGAAGGGGTGGAGATAGAGTGGGTGGAAAAGTTACGCTGACGACCTACTTAACGGACTTACACCTTGGTGCAAGCTCCCACACATAATCGTGGGTATACCCTCCAAGGAGCCCGAGTGAGTTTGGCCAACGTCGATTCCAGGTACTGTGAAGACTTGCCCCTCCACAGTCACCTCATGTAAAGAACCTAGAGAGATAGACCACTAAGGTTACCAATCACTATAGTGATGCCTAGGGAAATAGTCAAGAGTCTGATCCACACTCAAGGGTAGGGTATCTAGCCCGAAATCAACTCGAAAGGCTTCCACTCACCATTGTGGGTATACCTCTCAAGCGACCCCCATAATACGCACAACTTCTACACCAAGACCAACAAAGAAGGATGAGTAACTCTGCTAGTCTCAATGCGACCTCGTGATTGACCCTTGTGTTAGAAGGGCTTCCCAAGACAAAATGTAATAAGTGGATTTAACCACTCCCTAACTCAAGATTCTATGTTTGTTTGCAACTTTGGAAAGTTATCTTTCACACCTATTCCAAAGCCCTACAACTAATCTAATGTAGGTTTGCTACTAGAAAAGATAAAAAATATCTAATTAGTTTTTATAAGAACTTTATTTTTAAGGATGTTGTTACTCAAAAGGAAAATGGTGTGAACAATATGGTGTTTTGACTGACTCGAAAATTATGGAAAGATTTGCAGATGCAATCTTTTCATTTCGATGAAAGCTATGCTACGAGAAGGAGAAAACATTTATCATTCTCATATGCACAATGTCCCAAAATCTTAAAACTCATCAATATCAAGATTCTCAAGAAATGAGAAAAATGTATTGTACACCAATGCACGATTCATGGCCCCCCCCAAAATGCCATTTTTTGATCTGAAATTTGATTCTTGGCATTTTTTGATATTAAAACCTGCCGATTGCAAGGCAGGAGCGACTGCAGACGATGATGATGATGGTGTCCCCCCTTGAAATCAATGACCCGATCTCAAAAAGCTACTTAAATCTTAGACACATTATCAGGAGAACGATTAATGTCGTTCAACAACAAAATGACTGCCATGCGAATTTTTCATCGTATAACAATACAATATTTTTCAAATTGTAAGACATGTATACCGTATA
>WSFP011471831.1:0-17600 GCA_009831015.1 Picea engelmannii
CATATCAATACTTTGGAACAACAGACTTATTCAGAAGATTAGAACTTGAAGGGTATGGTGATTCATTCAAAACCATTTTGGAGCAACAAAATTATTCAGAAGATCAAAATTTGAAGGGTTTTGTGATTCACTCAAAACCCCACATAGTAAATTTTATACATTTTACTATTGATTTTAATAATAAATTTTTTTACAATTAAAAAAATTTATACTTACCTTAAATGATTGCTTCTTCTTACTTATGTGACTACCAAATTTCACCTTAGGGTTTAAGTCCCTCTATCACTTCACAACTACAACTTTTCATTTTAGGAATTTTAGATTTAATGAGTTTGTGTTTCCATATAAAAGGTATTTGACATGTGATGCAAGGGGACCACTTATTGCATAGATCCAAACCCTTCGGGCCTACCATGTTGTAAAAAAACAAACATTTTTGAGTTATCGGTGCACCTATTTGAATATAACACACCGATGCGCTTACAGATAAAGCACACTAGAAATGTTGCAACATAATTTAAAAAAAAAATATTCATCGATGAGTAATTTTATTTGTTCATAGTATTTTTTTATTTTCATTTTTTTTACTCTAGGTGCGATGATGTTAATGATACACATCGCACCATTGTAATTTAAAGTATTTTTAAAAATTAATTTTTTGATTTCAGTGCATTTCATATATGGAACGCACAGGTGCTTTAATCTTATTAAAGCGCACCATAAACCATTATTTTTTAGCTGAAATTTATGTGATTTGTTTATAAAATATATTTAATAGCTTGTGTATTGAATGGTACAGGTCGTATATTGATAAAAAAAATGTGTGAGAATAGTTCAAGTAACAAAAATTCTAATCGATACAATGATAGCACATCCAAAAAAGAAAAAAAGAAAAAAAGACAAGTTCTATGTAAATTATATACAAAATTAATATGTTAAAAAGACAAGTTCTTTGTAGATTCTATACAAAATTAATATGTTGGAACTATATGCAAGTTTAACTAATATGTATTGGTTAGTGTGTGTCTTGCAGAGTCATAAAATGAGGAAGCTCAATAAGATTCTTTATGATATAAGTGCAGAAGAGCATGAAAGCTTGATGGAAAAATTGCAAAAGGATGAATGAGGTGAATGAAAAAATTCTATTCAATATGAGTTCTTTTTTGAATTTTCATTAATAATATCCTTAAAAATATTCGATAACATGTTTCAAACAATCTATTAATTCAGATATTTATAATGTTCTTCATGTACCAACAACGAAGGAACATAATGCCATCCTAAGAAAATAAAATTATAGAAGATGTAAATGATGATGAATTGATCCTTACCTCATTTGGAGTGGTGTTGAATGTTAATGAAAGGAGGGGAAACTTTTACAAAACTACGAGGGATATAGTGGAATGAATGTATAGACGTACTTTCCTCTTACAATATCGAAATCAATCCAATGATTCCAAGAAACAAGTTATATATAAACTATGGGAAGCGTTTCCAGAGCAATGGTCAATGAGACCTGTTAGACTTGTAATAGAAAAAAAATACAACAACAAAAAAGAATCATTCAAAAAGTAATATTCCCAAAAATGTTTTTCTAGAATATGTATATATTACTACAAACCATTCATTTATTAATATCAATTTCATTATATTTAGTTTTCATATATCAATATAAAAATAGTTTATTGACATGTTACTTTTTTCAGGAAGATTATAAAAATCCCAAAGGATCAACGAGCCAATATCCAAAATATGCTAGTAGGAATGTCCAAAAAAGTGTACAAGGAGATAGTCAAAGAAATGGACATAATTGCATCGCATGAGGAGCCAACTCAACAACAACGTGATTCAAATGTATGAAAACATTAAAATTTTCTATTAGGTACATATAAATAAATAATTTAACATTAAATAGTAATTTTCAAGTATTTTCTTGCAAAAAAGAAAATAAAATGGAACCCATTCAACACATAAAACATGACGATAAAGAAGAAAATGGTTGATAGCAAAGTTTGTGAGTAATTGTTATTTCCTTATAACATTAACTTAAGATTTCATTTTTGTATATTTTAAGTTGTTTTACAACAACCATTCTTGAATGTCTTCAAACATGTGCTAACATACAAATAAGAGCCATCAAAAGAATTGATCAACATTGGGTTAAGTAAGGGTTGTGAGTATATGTTGTCATATAAAAAATTAATTGTAGAATTTGTAAGTATCTAAGTTGTTTTACTTTTCTCATTTTATAATTAATGGAACAAAAAAAATCCTTTATATTAAATCTATGATTTATTATGGGGTATAAAACTTGTAGGAAACAAAGTATGGAAATGTGCCAACATAAGAGTTGTTGAGAGAAGGCATGAGATTTGATTTTGAAACAATGTGTATCATTCAAGACTCAATTATTTCTATGGTACATCACTTTTCAATTTACATTCATGTATATCCCCAGATGGGGTGACACGCGGAAAGGGTGAGGCACGTGGAGGCGAGAACGGAGAGGCCATTTATAATGGCTCTCACCACACACTTAGTTATTTATGAAGGTCCCTACCTCCGTCGGCCTCCGTTTATCGATGGGGCCTCTCACAAGTGAGCACAGGCCGGCCAGCCAGAGCATTAAGCTCTCAGCTTTAATGACAACAACCATAATTTATGCCTTCACCCACCTTACCGGAAGTCTTAGTGTGCGCTTGAAGCTTGCCGAGTAGAGGAGTAGCAGAAGTGTTCTTGATGCCCTGGCATTGATCCTTGCTCTTGCTATGCCGCGGGCGAGGGGGAGGCCTCGTAGGGGAGCCGGCTAGTATGCGGCTGACTCCAGGAGGAAGCAACACAAGAGATTTGAATGGGATGTGATCATGGCTAAGAAAAGGCGACGCCGGATGACCATTGATATGAGCTCGTCCCCCAGAACCTTTGTCGAAGAAGTCCCAAACATGGAGATCCCACCGGACTTTTCAGAAAGAAGGATGTTTATTGTTCCAGATAATTGGAACCCCCCAACGCGTATTGGAGAAGTAGAGGCACCGACCCTCTCAAGAGACACTTCAGGTCCCCGCAACGCTCCTAATGAAGAGCCCACCACTTTCTTGGTAGAGGAGGAGCTGCCGGAAAACACCACAGACTCACAGCCGAATTGGGAGCAGTCGGGTCGTCGGGAAATGGATGCCAAGCCAAAGACGCCGCCCTCGCCACCACTCCTGCACCTAGAGCATCTGCAGCTGATTTTTGAGGTTCAAATCCTAGTGGATGATCAAATTTTCAGAGCAGTCTGCGTTAGCCAATGCTTGGACATGCTCTATGCGGCCTATTCCAGGGCCACTCCTCGGCGACAATGTCCAACCTGTGCTCAACCTTATGTCATCCCAGCCAGCAGTGGAAAAGTGACGGACGCCTACAAGGACTTCGGGGAATAGGTTCTTCTATCTCGCATGATTTCCAACTCTTTTTCTATTGTAGTTTACCAGAGTTGTAGCTCTTCAGTTGTTAGCATGGTTAGCATTAGCACATACCTCACTAAACTGCTGTTGATAATGGATGTATACCCTGGTTTCCTTCGGGCAGGGTGGCACAATGAACTCTTTGATTTTGCATGCTACTGTGGGCAGGCCAGCTATCTTGGTTTCCTACATAGGCATGACAGCTGTCACCTGCGTGTCATGTGTATTCCTTTTTTGAAGTTATAATATAATAGGTCTCGCCTTTTACTTAAAAAAAATAAAAATTACATTCATGTATATTCTTTATTTAAATTTTCATTATTCTCACCAATGTAGATACACTCATTACACTTTATTTTTATTTTTTGTAGATGGAACTTGAAGAAGAGGAAAATAATCGAGGCAATCAAAAAACCATTCGACCAGATAAACCAAGTCATGGAAGTAGCTCGAGCACTGACAACAGTTCCAATGAAGAATGATGATCAATATATTTGGATATGAATGCAAGTTGTTGTATTTTTTGAAATAATTGTGTGTGAAAATCATACATTTTGTTTAATGTAATGGACATAGTGTCCTAATTGAAAGACAATGGGTTACCATTAAGTGTTCCATTTTGTATGACAAAGAGCCTCTTATTCATATATAATAAAATACATTTTATTTTATTCTATTTCATTTTCCAACGTCGTTGTGAAATGTTACATCGTTGATTAAATATATGGATGATTATATATTATAATGAAGAGATGTGAAATCTGATGATATAACAAATTAATCCAAACATCATATCCAAATGCACTACTCAAAATTTAATTTATATGAATATTATTATAAGATATATGCCAAGTTTTTGATGAACAATGGAATTAAAAAATAACAATAATTGCACTGCCACAGGTCGATGTTTCTAAAAAGAGAAAATGAAAACCAATGTGTTTAATGCTAAAAAACACTGGTGCGATTAATGATTAAAACCATTGGTGTTGTAATAAAATGCAGACTAGTGATAGTATATAATGAACCAATACCGATCATAATACTATTTTAAAAACAAAAATATGATAATAAATAACGACCTTCAAGTGTGTTTAATTACAAAAGCGCACCGGTGATTCAATATCATACTTCCACATCGATGCATTCTAAATTTCTTGCACCAGTTGGGTTTGTTTTGTAACGCACTGGTGCATGGTATCATATATTCGACCAGTGCATTATTGTTATTAAAGCACCAATGGATTATAATTCATAAGAGCACCGGTTCCCCAATTGTTTTTGGACAACCCCGATGCTTTCTGTGAAATGTAAGCACCAGTGCTTTAAATTTGAGAATGCATTGGCACATGGTATCATAGATTCAATCGATTCATTGTTGTTATTAAAGAACCGATGCGTTAGTATTTATAAACACACTGGCACCTCAATATTTTAGGACTGCCCCGATGCTTTATGTGAAATGTAAGCACCGGTGCTTTATGTTTGAGAATTCATCGGCACATGTACACTATGAAGTACACTGCTTAGAAAAACATCTGCTAAAACCTCCGCTTGGCTATATTTTTTCAGTTATAATGAAGTTCCATTATAATCTCCACATAAACATCCACTACCAAAAATAGATGTTTTCGCAGAGGTTTTTTTGACAATTTTTTCCAATTTTGTAACACTATGTAACATCCTGCTCTTGTGTGCACTGAGCGGACTTATTCTTTGAAGACACTTGCATGCAAGTGTTCCGGTTCATTATACGATTGGTTTTTTTTATTATGATTAATATTGTTGATCTGATGATATGTTATTTTTGTTGTATTTACATCGACAAGTGCTATTGACTGGGTTCTCCTAAGTGTGAATCAATTTGGACGTTAGAGGATGTCGATGGCATCGATGGATATCCTTGGACTCTAGATCGAGTCAGGGAGTGGACTGTTATAGTTTGAATATTTTTGATATTATAGATGTGACGTATGACTAGATATTATGATGTTGATTTTTATAACTGACATGTTTCGTTGATGGGTGCAGGCTGACAATAACTTGCCAGCCAAACTCACGTTTGGAGTAAATGGGTCATGCACGACAACTAGAGACATTGAGGGAGAGGTGTGGCAGTATCCCTGCCACATACTACTAGCACTCCCACCATGGCTCGAACTGTAGGTTAATGATTACCTAGTTAGAGAAGACCCAGGATGTCGTGAGGGAATACTATGATCGTCGTTCATGATGATTATAAGGGGCATGCAATAAGGAAGGGTCATTATTCCCTAGAGGCCCTTAGTCTCCCAAAAGATCACCTGATGCAGTATTGACTCCAGGGGTTTGACATCTACCAAATTCAATAAAGAGGAGAGTGGCACCCTTAGAGCACGTAGTGCGTCTTGAAGGGAACGCCACATAAATAAAATAGGAATGCAAGCGAGTGGCACCTTTGGAGCACGTAGTGCGTCTTCAAGGGCATGTTGCGGTTTTAGCTCGGGTAAATTAATAAACCTAGTACCTAGAAAAATATGCCTCCTTAGGACCTGTTCAACCTTAAAATAGATGATGGTATGAGTAAAGTTTAATATCTAATTGTTCCCTTAAAAATTGTCACCCAACCTAGTGAAATTAAAACCTAGGTCTAAGTAGAACATGTGATCAAAGAAAAACTAATTAGACATGTAACAACAAGGGGGTAAATAAAATTCAAACATTATTTATTAAAGTAAAAATTATAATGGAGGATTAAATTATTAAAAGGGTAAATGGTTCTTTTTGTCTAAACTTACTAATTCTGAAGTTAAAAAGAAAAAGGGAAACTTAAAGAAAAAGGGGAATGTCTAACTTAGCAGGGAATCTAGCCTTTGGAACTTTCTATTTGTGAACTCAACTAGGATTTAAGTAAGGCGTAAGTCATTTAAGAAATGTAAGGGAATAAAGGGACACTGAGGAGCATTTTCAGGAATGCTTTTAGGTGGGTGAGGGAAATAGGAAAATTTAATTAATTAATAAATTGATTTTCTAGTGCAACTAAGGGATTGGGTGACATGTGTACGGGGGAGGTTTGTCCTAATTAAATTTAATAAAAGAATCTAATGAGGGTTTGGGAAACTAATAACTAAGAGAAATCTATAAAAATGATGGTGGAGGAGGAGTATGGATCATGTCTGGTTTGCATAAGGTTACGCTGTCGAAATTTTATCTTGATTGAATTTCTCTTGTGGGAGTTGGGATACCCAGCTCGGGTAATGAGTGGTAACTCACCCTTGCAAGGTGAACTGGGAGATATAATTATCTGGTATTGTGTGCATGGCCCCTTTGTGTCTTGAGGGGCTCAGGGGGAAGAAAATTACCCCTAGTGTTGGTTGGGAGGTACCGGTGAGGTCTCGACAGTTGGAAAGAGGGAGTTAGATGAAGCGCACATGCGGGACAACATCTACAGGATCATTGCCTATAGATTCAGTATGCGTATGTGAATTTGTTTGTATTTTAGTTAAAATTATCCTATATATATGAATAATAAAAATGATGAAAGTTGCAGTTTATTCCCGGCACATGAAAGATAATAATGATGATGAAACAACCGATGCATTTCTAGTTTGAAGCTATTTTATCTGTTTATATTAAGGCATTAAATTTAATCTTTTATTCAATTTCAAATTCCTATTGTGGTTTTAGGATGTTGATAGGTAGTCGAGCTGGGCTCTTTAAACTTGTTTTGTCTTATAGCCCCTCCCTTCATTAGTAATCACTTGATTTCTTCAGCTAAAATTATTAAACATGTTATGGCGCGAAAGCAGAAAACGTTAGAGACATCCAGTTATTATGCAAATGGGCTCCCCCATCAATTGTTGATGTTTTGGTCTTTTGATTCCTATGGATTGCGATTTTTTTTTGGGCAGTCAACTATTGGTTTCTTCCGTTGTATTGAATTTCTAATCACTACTTCTCTGCTATTGTTTTTCCCTTATTATTTTAACTTAATGGTAATCATCAGGGAGATTTCTCACCTATCACTGTTACAAATTTTATCCCATATTAGTCTGACTGTTTACACCTTCACCACCCTCCTTCCAGCTTGCATTGTTTGGATCTAATATCATGAAGTATTTTCTCGGACTTTTGACAGAGTTGAGTGGGTGCTGAGAATTTTTAGGGAGATCCATACATCTCTCCTGGTTTAACTGTGCCTCAATGTTCCTCATATATCTATGTCCCTTCCCTCATATTTCCTTCCACCCAGCGACCTGGATGTTCATTCTGCTACCTAACTCTTCCCTTGATCAGAGATTGTCTATCGATCCCCTACACTTTTCTTTTTTTATCCCCTCTGTGGGTTCCTCTGATGACCATGATTTTTTCCCCTCTTCATTGTTTGCGTCACTGAGAAACTGTTAGGCTTTGCGCCTTCCTTTCGTGGCTACGTTTTTCCCTCAAGAAGGTTGTGATTTTGATGTGAGCCAACCGTACTTGTCCCTTTGATAAATTTTGAGTGAATGGAAATTGAAAATTTAGGTCTATAATATAATGGCATGTAAATTCTGCTCGTAGAATTTCAGTTACTGTCAATAGGCGAATTTTAATTATTATCTGAATCACAATTTCTGAGTAGTTGGAAAGTGGCGGTTCTTTTGTTCTATAATGAATTTCCATTTACTAACAGTTGGAAATTCTAATTATCATCTAACCCGAAAACTTTGAGTGATTGGAAATTGAAATTTATGTCTATAATCAAATTGCATGTAAAGTCTGCTCGACGAATTTTTAATTTCTGACAGTTGACAATTTTATTTATTATCTAAAGCACAATTTCTAAGTAGTTGGCAAGTGACAGTCCCTTGTTTTATAATGAATTTCAATTACTATCAATTGGAAAACTTTAATCATTGTCTAATCCGCGTTTTCAGAGTGAATGTCAAATTAAATTTTAAGCCTATATATCTAACTACCTCGATTTATTTCGACAGCCATAAATTTAGAATCACCACCTGTGCTCTAACCATGCTAACACATGTAATGATTTAAATGCAGAGTGAGCAACGTTCTAGATGGACCATTGAAAGTTTACTTATACCTTGATTAATTATGAAAAGACTCTCTTTTTTTAATTACATGGATATTTAATTACCCCCGGAATATAATTTCTCAGAGATTCTTTTGTTTTAAATATGCCTAGATTTTTAATATCCTTTTAAATAATTTCACAAAGATTTAAATAATTACGCAGAGATTTTAATATAATTACACTGAGATTTTAAATAATTCAGAGATCCCTTGTTTATCATTACATATATTATAATTACCTTCTATTCTAAGTAATCATAGAATCACAACTTTTTCATGTCTAACCGTACTGACAATAGTAGACAGTTTTCAATTTAAAGTTATTTAAAACGGTGCTTTAGAATTTGTGCGATTTTTATCATTAATTACATTGATATACAAATTGTGTTTAATTCATTTGTCGATAAATTTAATGTATATATTGTATAATTGGATGAGTTAAGTTGCATGATATGTAAATCTCATATGGGTTGCAGAAGTTGTAGTGGTTTAAATGTCAAGGATGGTAGAGATATGATTGAGATGTAAATTGATTGGAATATTAAAATAATCAACACTTTTATTGAGGATAGTAAGGGTTATAATACTATATAACTTAAAGGTAGAGGGTTATCATGATGTAGGAAGTTAATGGTGTATGTTGAATAATTTTAAATGGAGGGTAAACTGTATGATTGAAGAAGATAGAAGGATTTATTACAAGTTGTATTTTTATTAGCCAATTCCTTATTTAAACTGCCAAGTTGAGTAATTGTAGTTAATGTTTACAGTGACATGATGCATGCGTGATTAAATCAAAGACCCTAGAAGGTATATCACTTCTCATGCCTCAGATTTTATTTTAATGAATGATTGATTAAATAGCACACCTGGAATTTAAATAGAATTGCACCTCAAGTTTCTTATTGCTAGATAGATTGTGTATGTCAGCACCTTTGCGTGCTTGTAAATTTAAGGTTGAGTGAAGTAATGTCTAAATGTTTAGAATTATCTGGTTGTGCGGGGTGAAAGGCCACTATTGATCAGTTGTTGTTTTTTTTTGTGTGTCGTGCAAAATGTTGAATCATTGATTGCTATTCTCACTCACATTGAAGGTTCATGTTACTTGTGTCATTGATGTTGGTTGTGTTGAGTTGGTATGATGATTTTCCTTAGCTTAGTAGGCTTTGTCTTTCTTGTGTCAGGTGGGATGTAGACACCTCCTTGATCCTCAGAACAGTCGCTAGCCTTGAGACCTTAAATGGTCAAAATCAATGGGAACCTGGGCTTGAGCGTTGCTTATGTGTCCTGGAGGTCCTAACCTTGCAGGGTAGGAAAGAGAAGTAGTCATTTTTATTTTTTTCTGATTGATTTTAGTATGTTGCATCCAGCTACATGATGTGCTATTATGCTAGGTCGTTATGTTGTTTATTGCCTGAATTGCATGCGTTGTGTTCATCATCAAGTTGTGTTGATTGATTGTTGGTCGTTGTTACCTTTCTGCTTAAAAAAAATAAAAATCACTTGTTATGCATCACATGTTGTCGTAAATAAGTGGGGTCGTTACATATGGTATCTGAGCGAGGTTTGACCCACGACTTGGGATCACTACGACTTCCATTGATTGGATACTTGATTATAAATGTCACTAATTAAAATTGATTTGTATTCGTGCAGGTAATCATGGTTAGAGGACGCCGCGAAGGGAGACAACGGGGTGCTAGGGGAGGAGGCGCAACACCCTCAATAGCATCCATGCCTGAGGGGTCAAACCCCTAGGGAGACGAACAATTTTTTGGGCAGGAACATATAGTTGTGGGTGATGTAGTTGGGTTGATGAAGTCCTTTCAGAGGATGTCTGAGGCACGGATCATTCATTTGGATAGAGACGAGGCCAAGGCACCGAAACCTTTTGAGGGTCCACCGCAGGCCCCAGTTGGTACTGGTAGCATTCACTGCGAACTTGAGAAGGTCAAATTTCCTAATTTCTTTGGTACCCCAGACGACACAACCACCGAGGCATGGTTGGATAATATGGCGATTTGATTTTCACTTTGCGACTATAACTCCAACATGAAGGTTGGCATGGTTTTCTTTCAGCTGAAGGGGAGTGCTCTTCTATGATATAAGATGCTCCTACCGCAATTGAACATGGCAGTCGAAAACATGTTATGGGAGCTTTCCGAGGAACGGTTATAGGAGAGGTATCTGTTTGAGGAATTCACTGAGCATCAGCTCAATGATTTCAACGCCTTGCGATAGGGAGATCGTACGATGCTCAATTATGAGGCTCATTTCATGGAGCTGCTTCGGTATGCTCTGCACCTGAATACCAAGAAACTTAAGGTCAACAAGTTTGTGTTTGTCCTTAATGTAAACATTCATGCAAATTTGAGGATTCTGATGCCTCAAACCTTGCATGATGCTTTTCAGAAGGCCATCATAGCAAAGGAGTATCTTATCAGCGAGGGTCAAAGGAGGAATCTAGCGAGACTAACGGGACAGGCCTCATCTGGTGTGCAACAACATCAGATACTAGCTAGACATTCACCAAGATATCGTGGCATCTAGAGAGGATCCACTTTCACTACACCTCGACAACCAACGCCTCAACAATGGACTCCTTACAGAGGACCACAACACCAACAACAACATCGACTGCAACAACAACAGTTTAGGCCTGTTCACTAGAACAAACCAGGGTTCCAGGATGGTGGGCCATTAGATTCTACTTTAGATACCAGGAGTATTGGACCGAAGAAAGGGTGTTGGACATGTGGAGAGACACATTACCAGCATGACTTCCCAGTTGAGAGGACCAAAACATCTGGATCAGTCAGACCCACTACCATGGGAGATTTGGGAAAGGCCCATTCGATTCATGCAGTAGTGAATAACCACTAGGAAGAGCACCAATTCACTGTTCTCGAGATGTCAGGTACCGTCACTGACCAGACCCTTAGTATTTTGATATATCTAGGTGCTACAAAGAGTTTTATTTCTGGTGTAGCACTAAAAATAATTAAGGTAAATGTAATTGAATAGGACGAGTTTACCTTTGTAGAAATGGCTTCAGGAGCCAAATAGAAGGTTGGAGGGAAGGTTACGTGCTATATCCTTAACCTGGGAGAGTTTGTCAAAAGGGAAAACATGTACGTCATGATATTAGGGTCTTATGACGTCGTGATCGATATGCACTGGTTGGAATCACATGAGGTGATACTCAACTGTAAGACAAAACAGTTGATCTTGGTTGATGACGAGGGATAGAGACGTGTGATTGTAGGTCAGAACCAGAGAGTCTCCCTAAGGTTAATCTATTCTCTACAACTACAGAAGAGAATGTGCAAGGGATGCAAACTATATGTGATCCTTGCGTTAAACGAAAAGGGCATGGCAGAAGGCCTAGAAAAAGTTTTGGTAGTGTGAGAGTTTGTGTATGTATTCCCAAAGGAGTTGTCAGAATTGCCTCCTGAGAGGGAATTGGAATTTACCATTGACCTAAAACTGGGAACCGAAACGATAGCAAGAATGCCTTATTGAATGTCAATCCCAGAGTTACAGGAGTTGAAAATGCAACTGAAGGAGTTGATGGGCCTAGGACTTATACTTCCAAGTGTGTCACTGTGTGCTTGTTATTTTCATATGGAAGAAGGATGGCTCATGGAGACTCTGTATTTACTACCGTCAATTGAACAAGGAAACAATCAAGAATCAATATCTGTTGCCAAAGATTGATGATCTGTTTGATCATATGAAAGGCACGACGATGTTTTCAAAGATTGACTTGAGATCAAGGTATCACCAGTTGCAGATCAAGGAGGATGAAATCCCTATTACCACCTTTAAGATGAGGTTTGGACATTACGAGTTTATCGTTTTACCGTTTGGACTGACGAACGCCCCAGGGGTATTTATGAGTTTGATGAATGGGGTGTTCCTTGAATAATTGAAAAATTCATCCAAGTATTCATTGACGATATTTTGACATACTCTTGGACAAGGGAGGAGCATGATGAGCACTTGCGTTTGGTACTAAAGTTTCTACGAGATAACAAATTGTTTGGGAAACTGTCCAAATGCTCATTTTATCAATCAAAGATTAATTACTTATTGCATGCCATCTCTGGCGAAGGTATCGTTGTGGATCCAACAAAGGTCGAGGATATTATGGAATGGACTACGTCAACGAATGTCCTAGAAGTGCGTAGCTTCATGGGTTTAGCGGGATACTATTGATGGTTCATCGAGGTTTTTTCAAAGATAGAAAATTCGATTACGTAATTGCAGAAGAAGAACAAGAAGTTTCTTTGGACCAAGAAATGCGGGGAAGAATTTCAGAGGCTCAATGAGTTTTTTATGACATCACCAATACTAAAGGTCCCTAACATGGAAGAGGATTTCTTGGTATGCACCGATGCGTCCAAGGAAGGCTTAGGTGGAGTCTTGATGCAAGAGGGTCGAGTGATCTCTTACATCTTGAGAAAGTTGAGAAGGCATGAGGAGAACTATGCGATGCACAATTTGGAGTTGTTAGCCATTGTGTATGCCTTGAGAGTATGGAGACACTACCTCATTGGATGAAAATTTGAACTAAAAAAGGACCATTGTGTTTTACAACACATCTTTAAGAAAAGAGACTTGAACGCGTGACAACGACGTTGGTCGAAATTGGTTAGCGAGTATGATTTCACGATTACTTACATAAAAGGAACAATGAACAGAGTGGTTGATGTGTTGATTCAGAGACCACGCATATTTTTGGTGATGCCTCTTCAGACGAATCTACGTGAAAAGATTATAATTTTACAACACAACGATGAGTGGTACAAAGAGGTCCAGGATTTTATCGGATGAAACACAATGATGGTACCAAAATTTGAGGGATTTACTTTGGACAACGACGGATTATTGAGATTTAAAAATTCAATTTACATACCTCCCAATGACGAGTTTAGGAGTTTGATCCTAAACACGGCTCATAGAGTAGTGTACATGGCTCATCTTAGAGTCACGAAGATGAGGGTAGAGATTAAATCCTTATTCTTCTGGAAAGGAATGACGGAAGACATAGTCAATGATGTGGCAAGATGTCTAGAATTTCAGCAAGTGAAGGCTAAACATAGACATCTGACAAGATTACTACAACCACATGCCATTCCAGAATCGAAATGGGAGATCATTTTGATGGATTTCATTGTTGGATTACCATTGATGGCAAGAAGACACGACTCGATTTTTGTAGTAGTCGACACTCTGATGAAGAGTGCTCATTTTATTATTGTGTGTACAACGTATCAGGAACTTGACATATCTAGAGTTTTCATCCGTGACATTGTGAGGCCGTATGGCGTGCCTAAGAGGATTATATATGATCGAGGATCGGTGTTTACAGGATGATTTTGGACTAGTTTCCAAGAGGCCTTAGGAACCCAACTTAACTTTAGTACTGCATATCACTCGGAGATAGACATACAGATTGAAAGAACAAACTAAATCTTAGAGGATATGTTGCATATGTACGTGATGGACCAACATAATCATTGGGAAGAGTTCTTTCCACTGGTAGAGTTTGCATACAACAACAGTTATCAAAGCACCATCAAGATGGTGCCATTTGAGTTTCTTTATGGGCGACCGTGTCAGACGCCTTTGAGTTGGGATCGACTTGAGGATAGGGTCCTGGTGTGACCGGAAGAGATCCAAGAGATGGAAGATCAAATACAAACAATAAGACAAAGGATCAATGAAGCAAAGGATAAACATAAGAGTTATGTCAATGCACATCGTGTCGACCATAGTTATGAAGTTGGCGATCGAGTCTTCTTGCGGGTGAAACCACATAAGAGTTTGATCAAGTTTGGAAAGGGTTCTAAACTCTCTCCTAGGTTCGTGGGACCCTTCAAGATTGTGGAAAAGAAGGGGTTCGTGGCCTATCAACTCGCCTTTCCAGATTCTTTCAGGCGTATGCACGATGTTTTTCACGTATCTGTTTTGAGACATTATGTTAGTGATCCTACACATGTTATTGACATGAATTTCGTGCATGTATCGATTGAGGGTGCGCTCACGGTGGAGCCAATCCGCATCCTAGACCATCGCATTTGACAAATATGGCGTCGAAAAGTAGATCAGGTCAAGGTCCAGTGGGACAACTATAGTCCGCACTTGATGACATGGGAGGACGCATATGATATGCGTCAGCAGTTTCCATGTTTGTTTGACAACTAGACATATTGATATTGTTAGACACTTTGTTTCAGCACTTACATACTGTGAAAATTCAGGATGAATTTTAAACAAAGAGGGGGTGTATGTAACATCCCACTCTTGCATGCACTGAGCGGACTTATTCTTTGAGGACAATTGCATGCAAGTGATCTGGTTCATTATACGATTTCCTTTATTTATTATGATTATGAGATATTGTGGATCTGATGATATGTTTTTTTGGTTTTATTTACATCGAAAAGTGCTATTGACTGGGTTCTCCTTAGTGTGGAGGACTATATACGTTAGAGGATATTGATGGCATCGATGGATCTCCTTGGACTCTGGATCGAGTCAGGGAGTGGACTTTTATGGTTTGACTATTTTTGATATTACAGATGTGACGTATGACCATATATTATGATGTTGATTGTTATAACTGACATGTTTTGTTGATGGGTGCAAGTTGACGATAGCTTGCCAACCAGACTCACATTTGGATTAAATGGGTCACACACGACAACCAAATACATTGAGGGAGAGGTGTGGTAGAAACCCTGCCACATCCTACTAGCACTCTCGTCATGGCTCGAACTGTAGGTTAACGATTACCTAGTTTGAGAAGACCCACGATGTCGTGAGGGAAGACAGTGATAGTCAGTCACGATAATTCTAAGGGGCACGAAATAAGGCAGGGTATTTATTCCTTAGAGGCCCTTAGTATCCCACAAGATCACCTGATGGAGTATTTACTCCAGGGGTTTGGCATCTACCAAATTCAATCAAGAGGCGAGTGGTCGCACCCTTGGAGGACGTAGTGCGTCTTGAAGGGCACGCCCCGAAAATAAAATAGGAATGCAAGTGAGTGGCACCCTTGGAGCACAGAGTGCCTCTTGAAGGGCATGTTAAAGTTTTAACTCATGTAAGTTAATAAATCTAGTACCTAGAAAACTATGCCTCCTTAGTACCTGGTCGGCCTTAAAATAGATGATGGTATGAGTAAAGTTTAATAACTAATTGTTCCCTTAAAAATTGTTTCCCAACCTAGTGAAATTAAAACCTAGGTCTAAGTAGAACATGTGATCAAAGAAAAACTAAATAGACATGTAACAAGAAGGGGGTAAAGAAAATTCAAACATTATTTATTAAAGTAAAAATTATAATGAAGGATTAAATTATTAAAAGGGTAAATGGTTGTTTTTGTCTAAACTTGCTAATTATGAACTTAGTTAAAAATAAAAAGGGGAAACTTAAAGAAAAAGGGGAATGTCTAACTTAGTAGGGAATCTAGCCTTTGGAATTTTCTATTTGTGAACTCAACTAGGATTTAAGTAAGGCGTATGTCATTCAAGAAATGTAAGGGAATAAAGGGACACTAATGAGCGTTTTTAGGAACGCTTTTAGGTGGGTGAGGGAAATAGGCAAATTTAATTAATTAATAAATTAATTTTATGGTGCAACTAAGGGATTAGGTGACATTTGTATGGGGGAGGTTTGTCCTAATTAAATTTAATAAAAGAATCTAATGAGGGTTTGTGAAACTAATCACTAAGAAAACTCTATAAAAAGGATGGCGGAGGAAAAGTATGGATCACGTTTGGTTTGTGTAAGGTTACGCTGCCAGAATTTTATCTTGACTGAATTTCTCTTGTGGGAGTTGAGATACCTAGCTCGGGTAACGAGTGGTAGCTCGACCTTGTGAGGCGATATGGGAGCTAGCATTCTATGGTATTGTTTGCATGGTCCCTTTGTGCCTCAAGGGGCTCAGGGGGAAAAAGAGTACCCTTAGCATTGGATGGGAGGTACCGGTGAGGTCTCGGGGGTTGGAAATAAGTAGTTGGATGGAGCGCACATGCAAGACAACGTCTATGACATCATCACCTACGGATTCAGATGCGTATGTGAATTTGTTTGTATTTTAGTTAAAATTATCCTGTATAGGAATAATAAAAATGATGAAGGTTGCAATTAATTTTTGCCACATGAAAGATAATAATGATGATGAAACAACCTGTGCATTTCCAGTTTCAAGCTATTTTATATATTCATATTAAGGCATTAAATCTAAGATTTTATTCAGTTTCAAACTCCTATTGTGGTTTTAGGATGATGATAGGTAGTCGAGTTGGGATCTTTAAACTTGTTTTGTCTTATATCCCCTCCCTTCAGTAGCAATTACTTGATTTCTTTAGCTAAAATTATTATACCTGTTATTGCCACGTAAGCTTAAAACATTAGAGACATTCAATTATTGTGAAAATGATATCCTTCATCAATTGTTGATATTTTGGTCTTTTGATTCCTGTGGATTGTGATTTTTTTGGGTCAATCGGCTATTGGTTTATTCCAATTGTATTGAATTATGATCACTACTTCTCTGCTATTATTTTTCCCTTATTCTTTTAACTTAATGGTAACCATCAGGGAGATTTCACACCTATCACTGTTACAAAGTTTATCCGAGTATTAGTCATACTGTTTACACCTTCGCCACCCTCTGTCTTGCGTTGTTTGTGTTATCACTCCAAGAAACCCTCCGTGGTTGCAGACCAGAGGTGCTTGGTAACTTAAGAAATAAATGTTTTTTAGTATTTTTCAGAGATGGATCAATGGGATAACTCAATTCAACTTATAGCATTTAGACATCAAAGTGATAAACAAATAAACAGTGCTCTCCAAGATTGGTTTGACAGTAAGGTAGCTTTAAGTGGGTGGAGAAATGATTTCTTACAAACCAGTGCAAAGCAGGGCTCAATAAACAATTAAAGAAACTGATAATAAAGCTATGAACCAAACAATAGGATGACATCTATTGAAGGTCAGACAACAACATATCAGTGAAGGAAAAGTATGAAAGACTGCCACCAAAATGGAGAGAAACCTGCGATCTATATTAGCAAATAAGAAGTCTAA
>WSFP011471832.1:0-17599 GCA_009831015.1 Picea engelmannii
TAGTGGCATCCTTCTATGACTTAGGACATGAATGAGGACCTATATGGCAAAGATGTTGCTCCACCCAAGAAGGATATTTGGGCTCCTTCCTCTTATAAGTATGGGCCTTCCAACCATATTCTACATACATGGGCCTAGGAGCTTCAAGCCAAGGTGATACAACTATAGAAGGTTGCGAAGAAAGTTTTTGATGGCTACTAAGCGCTAGGAATATGGGCGGGGTTCCTTTGGAGAAGGTTGTCATTGAGTAAAAACTTGCTTTGGAATGAAATGGTCAATAGAACTAAAGGACAAAAGTATACTCGAGCCCTCCTTGGAAACCTGTTGATCTTCAAGTTGTTCTAGTTTGGGCTTCCGGTGAGGGAAATCTTTAATAAGTGATCTTGTGCTCAAAATGCAAAGCATGAATTCATTAGATTTAGGTACTGGGCCTTTTGTTGACAAACCCCAATTGTAGTGAACATTGAAATGAATGAAGGGAGCTTCCACTTCAAGTCTACCACCACATAAACAAGCAATTTGGCTCTAAAGGAACTGTGGCGACCATTCGAGATCAACATTTTAACAAAGCATTGAGAAACAAATCTACAAATAGTCAAAGGTCACCTTGGAGCCTAGGAAACTTGATCCATAAGTGGTAGTGAAGCTAAGCTCTATCATCAGGGTTAAAGTCAGACCACCAAGACTAAACATACACTAACAAGCCCACCATTAGGGGAAATTTTAGGTCTAAAATGGGCCTCCCAAAGAAGAAAATAAAATAAGAGTTAAAATAATAAAATAAGAGTTAAAATAATAAAATAAGAGTTATGAATTTTCAAAAGGAAAGAAAGAAAACTACTTTTTTTGTCATATTTTTTACTTATCTCCTTATAGGTTTACTCAAATTTGAAGTGTAGGCACTCGCTAGATGTGGAGTTTACCCACTCTACATATTTTTGATAGACCCACAGTGAGGTAAACTGGAAATACATGAAAAAAAAAATGTTTTGCATACTTTTGATAGACCCACAGTGAGATAAAAAAAAAATACATGAAAAAACGTGTTTCTTGTAAGAAACACATTTTTTTCATGCATTTCCAGTTTATCTCACTGTGGGTAAGAAACACATTTTTTTCATGTATTTCCAATTTATCTCACTATGGGTCTATCAAAAGTATGCAGAGTGGGTACATTCTGCATCCATCTAGTGCCTATGCTTGAAATTTGAGTAAACCTATAAGGAGATAAGTTGAGAATACAATTAAAAAAAGCAGTTTTCTTCCTTTCCCTCCAAAAATATCTATCCTATGATTGACATCATCTTCTTGAATCCTAATGGTTCTTTTAAAGTTGATTTTGATAGTTAATATTTTTAGGCCCATTTTTACCTCAAAATTCCTCTAATAAATGTTCCAAGTGACATAAAAAGTACATTCTAGCTAGTTACATCA
Organism: Picea engelmannii; assembly: GCA_009831015.1. Taxonomy (NCBI): domain Eukaryota; kingdom Viridiplantae; phylum Streptophyta; class Pinopsida; order Pinales; family Pinaceae; genus Picea; species Picea engelmannii. The sequence continues at coordinate 1,435 of WSFP011471832.1, forward strand.
AAGTTAAACAGGGGGTAAAGTTAATTGAACAATACAAGATCAAGGAAATCCCTTTTCTTTCCCTGTTTAAGATAACTCGTTTATTAATTGCCTTCTCATCTAGAATTTTATGAAGGAAAAATACAATGACCTCCCTATGCTCGAGATTTTGATATCTCTGTTACTATTCCTTGTTACAATTCATGAAAGAATTGAAGTCCCCATCGGGATTAGATGGATTAAGTTGGGAAGCACCATGACTATGAAGGGAGGGCTTGGATGGATGCTCAAAATACTATCAGAAGCAACTCTGCAGAATCCACTAGAGGTTTGTCAGATTGGGGGACTGACCTATCTTAACAGGGCTTCAAAACAATAGATAATTCCTCCCCCAACTACTTCGCATTGTTGCCTAAGCTAGCAATTGAGGCATTACCAATCAGGTCAGCATTGACGAGGATTTCACCTTGAAATAGAACCTCGATACCCATATCTTTATTCACCAAATCTCCAATCATAAGTGCTTCATTAGTCATCAATGCTAACAAGCCCATTGTCTGACTTGGCATAGGAGATTCAACTGCCATCGAGGTAGTTTCCTCCACAACTGGCATAGACACAAATCAAGGAAACACATGTCCTCTACCCAAACACTAGATCCACCGGTGCTAACTCCCCTGAGGCGGAAAATGGACGAGCATGCAAGGCTAGACGTCCATTTAGCGACAGGACTACAGAATTCTTTGATTTATCTTCATTCAGTAGAATAAAGTATTGGATTGGGTAACGATGCCTGGATATGCTCTGCCTGGCATACACCACTTTCTCAGACAGTGGATTATTTACAAAGCATCCTCTATCGTAAATGATACCACTTCATGGGGATCAAGAAGAAGGGTTGCAGTTCAATCTTCATGCACTTGGCCTGACATCTTTTCCCTCCTGATAACCTAGTTCTCCTTCAACCCGATGCAAAGCTACATTCCTTCGCAGCACAAGTCCCTTCCTCCCCCACAGGTAGCATCTCTAACTTCCCCGCGATCCATTTCCTGTCCATTGCAATCTGCATCCTATCCGCCCCCAAGGCCATTATCTCTACCTCCCACGTGCCCATCCTCAAGGGTTCCTAGCGTCACCATCCAACTTTGGCTAAAGGATCAGGGGGGAAAATGGCAAGCTCCTACGCTCTAAACTTTTTATCATGTCAATCTGAACAGTCTTAGGGGGGACAGATCTGTCAAGAACCGTTTCACACTACTATTCCCCAAGTATAGTTTATAACCTGAGTTTTTTGAAGGTCTGGCATAAGGACAGCTATGCTTTTTCTGTTCAAACAAACCCTCCTACCAAGTTAAAGGGCCCACTGTTAATTTTTTTATATCAGTATGCCATACATCCCTGTACTATAATGAAACTAACCCTTTTATTTACAAAAAATGAACAATAATTATATTAAGGCTTGTTGAAATCATAAAACCTGTAATTATCAAAGAAAAGAGTCTACTCTAAACTTACAATATGAATACGCTTCCCTATGCGCACGACAACAAGAACTGCTTACTAAAACCTGTAACTGATTTAAGATGTAACTTTGTTCTAATCTTGATATACTACATTATAGCAAAGGCTGTGCTTTTGTTCCTTTTACCAATGACCAATAAAATTAAAATTCAAGAGCAAGGAGTGCAAAATAAGACCTTGCAATATCTCCAGTTGACTTGATGTGCAATTTACTGGATTTTGCTTGCAATAATGCCAATGACCATGAGGATCTTCTGACCCCGGAGCCAAAATATTATGAACCTGAACAAATAGAGAAACAACTAATATTTCCTAGCATATGGAGGGAATTAAAATTCAAAATACAAAAGAAGATCAATGAAATTACCTGCCAAGTATCATATGCCGCATTCAAGACAAATATGGGTGTCTGAATATATGGCAATACATACTGTGGAAAGAAGCACTGCCATTCCATTTCATAATGTGGTCAGAAAAAAATTGTGATTCTTCATCAAAGATATGGATAAGGATGCCAAAAACAGATCATGAATATATTTCACACCTGTGTTGGATCTGACTGCGAGGATACACAAGCCTTTGGCAAGTTCTTCACTACTCCCTGCAGTTAAAATTACAGAATCAACAATGGCATGAAAGTAACAAGGAATGGATAATTTATGATCTACAAAAGGAGGTGGAAAAGTTTTTCAAGGTTTCTATAACCTATGACTTGAAACTAATGCTAATTTATGTAAATATGACTAGTATGTAGAAGTGAAAGCTACCTTCTAAACTCAAATTTGTCTACCAGCAAAATTTAGGGCACAATTCGTGGATCATATCAGTTTGACAGACCAAGAAAAATTATGGCAACAATAAAAATCAAAACATGGAATTGAGCAAGGCATATCTATAAATTATACCTGTGGTCTGTAAAGTACATGGATTTAGCACAAAGAACAAACTTCAAAAGCATGGTAAATTTATTCCAATACGGGACTAAAAGACAACCAAACAAGAAAGATAGCCATTTACGAGGTTTGTCAAAATGTGGGATTTGGTAATGGTAGAATCCTTCTCCATCATCTTGAATAGAATAGGACGATGCAAAATAGGAAATTGAAAATGGGGATGCCCTTCAGACAGTTTGAAGTGTCATGTCAAGTGATCAACAACAATATTCTTTAGTCAAAACTTTTGGAAAATGGAACCCAATGTTCTGTATGGTACTATCAACAATGACATGATCATCTGTTTAATGATTCCCCCTCTAAAAATACATTTAGACAATGTTTTTTCTAGGAAAGCTGTTTTTGCTACTGTGAGTGTTACATGGCTAACCATGAGAATTGAGCCTTTAAAAAGGAGCTTATACGAAAGAATGAGGGAACTTACAAAGGGACAATCAGATAGAAGACAGAGAATGCTAGAAACATAAGCCTGTTCTTAGGCAAAATAATAGAGATGGGTACAAAAGCAAGATATCTTTTTCCAAACAATATGATCATCTAAAGCAATTTGTCAGAGTCTCACATACACTGAACTCAAATTCTTGTCATGTGCTCAGTATTTGTACTAAACACTAAAATTTATATCATGAGTAGTTGGAAGTGTTTCCTTTTATTCACATATGGAGTAGTTAGACATTCTTTAAGAGCCTACCAGAATCAGAATTAGAAGTAGAACTACACATCTTCCAAACACAAGCTTATATGTATCACCGTCTTTAAGCATGGAAGACGGATTCCACCAAGGTTCCAAAGTAGAGAACACATCCAGATTTCTTGTCTGTTGTTACCCCTTGTATTGGCATGAGTGGTAAATTGTGATTCCCATCACTTAACAGCAGTTTCAGAGTGACATATGGGGATCGACGCCTTCTTTTGCTAGGAGATATTACACTTTTGGTTGATCTTGGTGATGCATGTGATGCTACATGTTGAGTGAGTAGTGAATTACCTTGGTATAGGGTTCTCTTCATAGTTGCACTTGATGCTTAGATAATTGTGGCATACTCTTTCGACACTATGATATGTCAGTGGTAGATGGATCATGGTTATTAATGATCAGCCTAACATAATACTCACTTAACAAGCATCTAAACAGAAATGAAAAACAAAATGAAAAGATTTAATAAAAGAATGTTTAAAATAAAATAAAAATGAAAAACAAAATGAAAAAAATTAATAAAAAATAAAATAAAAATTATTATTATAATAATAAGGTCTTAAACAAAAATTATTCTTATAATAATAAGGTCACCCCTTCATTAGCCTAACCACAAATCATGCAATCCTCCCAAAGTGGGATGATTTCATCACAAAAGATATGTTCCAATGGGGCCATCCCTTTTATACTTAATGCGACCATTTAAACGTATGATATAATGTGGAGGGTGCCGTATGATCATTTTAATGCATGAGGCATTTTCTTGAACCATGGCGCACCATCACGCATGAAATGAACTAATAAAGTGAATTATCAAAGGCTTAGTCAAGAGTCATATGGGGGGCCTCGCTATAATAAATGTTGATGATGCCACCATGGATCCAATCCTAACGCAAATCAACCGTTTCATAAGGGGCCAATACATTGTGCATGTGAAGCCGTTCATGAAACAAGAGCCCCTTTAATTTGTGCTGACCGATTTCAGAGGCCGTTGTTTATTTTGTTTTCTTCTGGAGCTGCCGCCATTCCTAAACCATATCGAGAGAAGTTGTTCGTATCATAATATGTTCATGAAAAGGTATAACTTGAGTGGGTCTAATGGTTAAAAACATGTGTTTCCTCCTCGGCGATCATAAGTTCAAATCCAGGGGGGTAGAGTATATACATGTTGGCTCGTTGTGATAAGGCTAGAAGGGTAGACGACCCCTAGGATAGAGGTCCACCCTGATGGACTTCGGGACGTCTCAGCCCTTGATAAGTCACAAGTTTCTAGTATATCTTGCTTGAGGGTTGTTGGATATACTCTTGGGTTATTACCCATGGTGAAAAAAAAATATGCTCATGAAAAGGCCGTACAACTGACACAACACTTCACTTAGCCCACGGATTTGATGAGTTGGACATCGGATGGGGTCATTGTATCATCTTTTGACCAATACGATGGATGTGGATTCAATGTGCAATGGGGTTGTCCCCTTTATTCATGATTTTATATCATGTAAGATTTAGATTATTAAACATTTACTTGATTGTCTTCGAGATTTGGATATATGGAGCCACCTTTATTCGATGGCCAATATCCACCTGCTACGCAGCATTGAATGTTGCGGCGGGTGGTATATAGGTCGTTTAATGCAACCAATATTCACCCTGCTACATAGCATTGAATGTTGTGGCAGGTGGTATATCGATCGTCTAATCTGAATTGAATGGCCTATATATCACTCGTCGCAGCATTCAATGTTGTGTAGCAAGGTAGATATTGGTTGCCGAATAAAGGTGGCTCCATATCGATAGATTAAACGGCCTATATACCACTCACCGCAACATTAAATGTTGTGTAGCAAGGTGGATATTGGTCGCCAAATAAAGGTGGCTCCATATATTGATATGCCATAGGTTGAAATCTCTACGACGGTCAATTAAATGATCTAATATTGATATGCCCCTTTATTCATTATCTTGTCATCAAGCCAAAGACTATGGTTATGAAATATGTTGAAATATGTACGTGCCTTTTATTGGATTTATGGCTTGTTTGTTGAAAATTAATATTGGAATGTTCATTCTTCTTATGCTTTATGGAGACCATTGAGGCATCTAACAAAGTGAGTGAAAATAGTTGTATGGAGGAGGTTGTTTTATTCCTCGCTATTTTGGGAAGTTGTCCTAACTAACTCCTATATTTTATTGTTGTTGTTTTAACTCATGGAGTTAGCTAGATGTGAATTTCATTGAGGGGAGTGTCCACTTGAAACATTGGACGTTTCAAAACTTCACACACAGTTTGCATCCAGAAAACTTCCTAGCATTATGACTAACTATGGAAACCTGCATACTCGGATTCATTTAGAATTTTTTTTTAAGTTACTTTATTATAATCTCCTAGAGGTGATTGTAGATTTCAACAAACTCTTTCTAGTTTTAGCAAAATATTAGTTAGAGATGATTAATTTTTCATTATTCCTAGATGAACTAATGGATTTAGGAAAAGGATTCATTGTTTATTGTATGAAGAGTTAAAGCTAAAATCTATATAAGGATTTTCTCTCTCCATTTGCAACTTGGATTGGATTTCAGTGATTAATGAAAGGACTTGTGAGCAAACTAGCTCTAAGCTTTGGAGGATTTAGTCTCATGTTTATATAATTTTTGGTTTTATTTATGTATGTGTGAATATATGTTCTAGGGAGAACCATTGGAGATTGAATTTTGCAGGTTGTGAATGATAGAGAGAATAATAAGGCCATAGAGAAACATACATGTTACATTAGAAAGGATTGACTGAGGTTAAGGTTCCTTCCCTTCTCCCATCTTCCTTTTGTGTCATTTACCTTCAAGATGAACACAGTATGTGCTATACATCATTTGATTAGGTATGTTTGTGGATAATATTTGGGTAGGGGCCAACTTGATTGTTGCTTTGAGTTGTGGATCTAAATACACCCTCTCCCTCACATCTTTGTAAGATTTAACCACCAAGTTAGGGCTATAATATGAAACACAACATTGGCTTCTTATAGTCCCTAATCATTTTAGAACACCCTCTTAAATTGCTTAAATGACTCCATAGCCCAAAGAGACAAGGAACTAGTCTCCCTTTCATTCATCACACCAAACCCTTGACCTTTTTCCTTCTTCAATTTCATTGTTGCTAGGTTCTCTTTACTCTCACTCATTATTACACAAAATGAACCCAATAACCCATAGGGAAACCCTCCTTGGCTAGGTTTTTTCCTTAATCAAAAGTGAGAAAGGCAAAGCCACTGAGGTGATAGTGGGTAGTTTTCCTAGTAGTTTCCTTTAGGTTCTCACAACTCATGCTTGGGACTTTTACACCACGTGAGAACTTGAGCGGTAACATCTAACACAAACAATTTTTCTCATATGAACATTCTTCACTAGGCTTTGAGTGACCTGAGTATGCACCAACGCAGATCCATCTTAACTTCTATCATGCACTGAGATGGATCAAATCCCTCGAGGTGCAAACCTTTCTTAGAGTGAAAAACTTGAGGAGAAGTCCACCTTGAGGGATTTGATCCCTCTGGGAGTATGATAGATTCGGAGCTAAGATGAATCTATGCTAGTTACAGTGACAAGAAGCAACATCCAAACTTTAGATCATCATCAATATATATATATATATAGGGAGCGAATCTCCTGCACGTGGCTATGGTTTTACTTGTCCCCCTCCCTCACCTGTGGTTAAACTCTACTCCTTTCTGCTCTCGGACTGACCCTTCCCCTCTCCCCTTCCCCTTCCCCTTCCCCGGCGATCTCTCCCTTTCCCACTCCCCTTCCCCGGCGGTCTCTCCCTCTCCTTACTGACCATGGAAGCCTTCCCGGTCACCGTGCAATTTATCGACAATATGGAGACAGTTATGGCAGATGCCGTGGCAGCAGATTTTTTGGTAGGTGGAGGACCACTCGAACAGTTGGAGAACCCTAATGACTTCCTATCCGCTCCTCCCCAGGCCGAACCATTCTGCCCCCCTCTTCCCACTCTTCCCGATGGACTACTATTTGGAGATTTCACAGAACCGTGGTTGTCTAAGTCTTTAAACACTCCTGCAAACTTTTTACCCCCGCTAAGTCCACCTTAAGCTACTGATTTAGAGTGGGTAAACTCCATTACAGGAGGACTCACTCCTCCGGATCCTACACTCCTTCGCCCTCCCTCCAGCAAAGTCCTGGCCCCCCCGGTTCCCTCTGAGTCTGGATCTCCTGCGGCTCCTTTCTCCTCATTTAAGGGTTTTATCGTTGCTCGGTTGGATCCGGATGAATATAGTGGATTTGAACAGGCCTTCTCCACCAGAGAGCACATAAAAAAGCACTTAACTACTCCAGAAGGGGTTGTCAGAGGCAGAGAAACAGGTCCTAGGTTGAAGCAGAAAAATTTGAAGAACAAAGGAAAAGTTGGGAACCTAGCTCTTGGTGAAGACGTGGAGTTCAACCAGGTCATCCATATGGCAAGCCAAACAATTGTTGGGAGAGTGAATGGCAGGGTCTTCGTGGTGAAAACCATCCGAGATTGGATTCAAGATGCTTGGCAGGCCAAACTTGGATACTCACCGGAACTGGTGGAATTAAATAGGAATTGGTACGCCTTCATCTTCCAAAGCAGCGAACACTCTAAATGGGTATTAAGTAAAGCATGGAGTATCAACAACTCTCTGATGCTTCTCAAACCCTGGAATCTTCTATTTGATGCAAGTATAGAACACCTCAACAAAATTCCAGTCTGGGTAAGACTACCAGCACTTCCCTTCCATCTATGGTCCTTTGAGTACTTCAAAAAAATTGGGAACTTCTTAGGAGATTTCTTGGATGCGGATATGTCTTATGAAGAAACAAAACAAAGGAAGGTTGCAAGAATTCTAGTCAATTTGAATGTCAGGGGAGGTTTGGAGGAAGAGATGGACCTCACCTGGGAAGATTACACGTATTCTCAAAAACTGGACTATGAAAACATACCGTTCAGATGCCAAAGATGTCATCAGTATGGACATCTAGTTAAAAACTGCAAACTCCCTCTAAGAACCAAAGGAACGGTGTATGGGAGGCATAAAGATTCACAGAAAAACGTTGGCTCTTCGGTCCTCGAACCCTCCCCACAAAAGGAGCAGGGATGTCAAACGGAATACCTCACAGAAGCTTTGGCAGAAGAATTGGACCAACCCTGTTCAAAGTTGGCTACCACATGCCTGACCTAGCAAGCTCCAGTACAAACAGAAGACTCTGCCTTCCTGGTCACGGGTACCTCCTCTAACCCTACCCCCTCTATTACTGTTTTAATAAATAATTTGTCTCTTAATAGTCCTGAGTGGCTGCTCTCACCGAGCCTCCCCCTGTTCCCTCCCTTGGTTACTTTTCAACCCCCCTTTCCACTTCCCTCCTCACCCCCTCGTTGCCCTGCCCTTTCCCCGACCTCCTCTACTTCCCTCCTACCCCGGTCTTATCTGCTTTGTAACCTATCCCTACCTCGGATGATTCCACCACTTCATCGACTAATACCTCCTCCAGAAGATACTTCTTAAGATCACAGAACAAAGAACACTCAGGAGGTTTAGCCTTGGACCCGACCCCAGCAGAGAAATCCGGCAGAGGCAGGAAATCACTCCTCTCAAAAGCACAGAAGAGAGCCAGAATTGATTTATTAGTAGGGAAACAAATTTCTATTGAAAGGGCGCTTAGAGCAAGGCGAACCTTGGGAAAGGGGCCTTGATGAAGTGTTGCTCCTTCAATTGTAGGGGTTTGGCTGGTCCCCTCAAAAAACCATCCCTAAAAAGGATGATTCTCACAAAACATCTGGATGCACTTCTCCTTCAAGAAACTTTGGGGGAAGGGGTGGAAGTTGATAATAGACTCTCTCTGCTTTTACCGGATTGGAGCTTCATTACTTTAGACTCGATCGGGAGATTTGGAGGATTAGCTATCAGATCGAATTGTTGTACCATAAAAGTTCTCAACTCTTGGGGTTTTGAATCCAGACTTGGGATCACAGTCATCTCAACAGAACTTGAAGATCCCCTTAATATTGTGAACATCTATGGCCCGTGTCACAACATAGGCTCTTATTGGGACGCTGTCGTCAACAAGTCCTTCCTAAAAGAAAATCACTTAATTTTGGGAGGAGACTTAAACTTCTCTCTAGGCATTAAAGAAGTTTGGGGAACCCATGCGAGATATGACCCCCTCTCGACCTACTTTACACAAAAATTGGAAGAACTCAATCTTCTAGATATTGAGCCAGTTAATTTCAAACCAACCTAGAGGAATAACAGAGTGGGAGAAGACATCATCGCAAAACGACTGGACCAGTTCTTGATAAAGGACACTTTAATAGAAAAATCATTTCAATTGAAACAATGGATAGGACACGGAGGAATCTCGGATCATTATCCAATTTTTCTTGAGATAAGAATTGGGATGGATAAGCCACCCAGTCCTTTCAAATTCAACAGAACCTGGCTCAATGATGAAACTTTTTTAAAGCTGGTTAAGGAAAATTGGCGAATTTATGACCCAGAGAGCAATAAGGCGGCAGGTCTACACTTTGTAAAAAATCTACACATTATCAAAGAGAAGACGAAGACCTGGGCACATCAAAAACTACTAAAAGAGGATTTGGAACTAAAGGAACTAGAATCACAACTAAACCTTATCTCGGAAGAACAGGGTGGAGGTTTTGATACAACTCATGCCAAATTAAATCTTTTAAAATTGGAAGAAAGAAGAAACATACTACTAAAGAAAAAAGAAGAAACTTGGAGATTAAAAAGCAGAGCCACCTAGCTAAAGAGTGGAGACGAGAACACAAAGTTTTTCCAAGCATATTCAAAAGGCAGAAAATGCACAAACTCAATTTGGCAGTTAAAGGATCAAGATGGAAAAAAGGAACATACTTTCGAAGGAATGGCGAAAATTGGGAAAAAGTTCTTCCAGGATCTCTATAAAGCAGAAAACAAGGCCACTATAAAAGAAGTGATTCGAATGGTACAGTACTTTCCAGGCTTTACTAGTGAGGAAGACAATAGAATGCTTATGGAAAAGATAACATTAGAAGAACTTAAGGATGTAATGAAAAGCTTTCAAAAGGACAAAAGCCCAGGACCAGATGGATGGACAATTGAGTTATTTCTGGGCTTCTTTGATACTATTGGACAAAATATACTAAGCCTAGTTGAAGAGACAAGGCTTACTGGACAAATGCCACTAAGTTTAAACTCAACCCTCATTGCTCGTATTCCAAAGAAGGACAACCCGGACACCCTGGATGATTTCAGACCGATCTCTCTGTGCAACTGCATCTACAAGATCATCTCCAAAGTCATAGCCAGAAGACTTAAGAAGGTACTATCTGATAAAATCTCTTTGGAACAATTTGGATTCCTAGAGGGAAGGCAGATTCACGAAGCAATAGGAGTGGCATAGGAAGCTCTACACAACATAAAGACTAGGAAGCTAAAGAGTGCGGTTCTTAAAATCGATCTTTCCAAATCCTATGACAGGGTAAGTTGGCTCTTTATCCGATTGCTTTAAACGCATCTAGGCTTTACAGTTCCTTTTATCAGATGGATTATGTGTTGTCTTTCAACTGTAACCTTCTCAGTCCTCATAAACGAGTTAGCTACGGATTTCTTTAGATCTGAAAGAGGTTTAAGACAAGGCTGTCCACTTTCCCCTCTATTGTTTCTTCTTGTCGCTGAAGGACTTAGCAGGGCTTTAGCAGCAAAAAAACGATCTGGGTCTTTCCCATGCATCAATATCTCCAATACACTTCACATAACTCACCTTCTCTTTGTAGACGGCATTCTAGTCTTTTCTGCAGGAATTAGAGGGGAAGCAGACATTCTCAATAATACTCTGAAACTCTTCTCTAAAGCTACAGGAATGATTATAAACGAAGGAAAATCTACCCTCACCACCTCTTGTCTATCAGAATTGGAAAAAAGGCGACACAGACTTCTCTTTCCTTTTGAAGAGAAAACGATTGATGAAGGACTCAAGTATCTGGGATTCACATTGAAACCAAATGATTACAGGAAGGAGGATTGATCTTGGCTCCTGAAGAAATTAGAAAAAAGATTAAGTTCTTGGAGTCACAAATGGCTCTCCAGAGCTGGTAGATTGGTGCTAGTAAAATCAGTATTGGAAGCCATCCCAGTATTTTGGATGTCACTGGCTTGGATCCCAAAAGGAACTTTGGAGGCATCTAGAAAACTATCTTTCAAATTTCTGTGGAGTGGAAAGAAAGGTACAAATGTGACTCCTTGGGTAAGATGGAAAAGGATTGCAGTCCCAAAAGATTTAGGTGGTTGGGGCTTAAAAAATATACATGTTTTCTCCGAAGCCTTAACTGCCAAAGGGGGATGGCACCTTCTTTCTACAAAAATCCTCTGGACAAAGGTTGTCACTAAAAAGTACATTGAACCGGACTCCCTGGAGTCTTGGATCAGAAGAACTCAGAAATCCCTCAAAGGTGCTTCAACGATCTGGAAGGCAGTGATAAAATCTTTCCCTGTGATTGAAGGTGGTCTTACCTGGAAAGTAGGAAATGGACTTCGAGTAAGGCTAGGGGCTGACCCTTGGACAAGAAGCGAAGGAAAACACTTACTCTCAGATCACCTACTAGTTATTTTAAAACAAAAAGGATTGAACTCCTTAAACTCGATTGCGGACCAGCCCTCCACTACTCTCTAGGCTCAAGGGTGGATAACTGCCACTACCCTCAATTTAAATACTGAAGATTCAGCAGAATATGAGAATTTTCGAAATGCCCTTTTTCTCTCACAAATCAGGATAAGAGAATAAGAAGATGAATTGGGCTGGGACAAAAATGAGGCTGGTATCTACACTCCAAAGGAAGGATACTTACAACTAATGCGAGATTTCTCTGAAGCTGAACCCGTCTGGTGGTGGAAAAAGATTTGGAAGATCAATGGTCCAGCCAAGGCAAAACTCTTCTGGTGGTGTGTGCTTTCAAACAAAGCCCCAACTTGGGATATACTACAAAAAAGAAATTTTGTCGGACCAAGTAGATGCCCACTGTGCAAGACTGAGGGAGAATCGACTTTACATCTCTTCCTTGAATGCACTTACATAAAAGTGGTCTGGTCAGAAGTTTCAAGCACTCTGAATTCCCCTTTCCAGTGGGAAGGACACACATTGGAAAAAGTCTGGAAGAACTGGTGGGAAAACTCCACTTAAAAACATACAAATTACTCCCTTTACTGATCACTTGGGGAGTTTGGATAGCAAGAAATGAAGCCATCTTCAAAGAGGCGACTACAACTCCCAGGAAAACCTCACTAAACAGTCTGTCTATTTTATCCTCCTTTCTACCAAAAGAAAGAACAAGAACAGAGTATTAAAAGAAGTATACATAGAAAAATCCACTCCTTGGGGTTTTTTTGATGGAGCCTCCCAACATTAAACCTGTGGAGGAGGAGCATTACTTTACTTCTCAGACACACACTACTTCACTTTATCTGCTGGATTGGGAAATGGAACAAACAATTATGATGAATTAATGAGCCTTAAACTTCTCATGGTTTTTGCACTCGAAAAGGGCTGCAAAAAGTTAACAGTTTTTGAAGACTCAAAAAATGCAATAAACTGGATAATTGGGACTCAAAGATGCAATAATATCAGACTTGCCAATATTGTGGAAGACATAAAATCACTGCATAAAAATGTTTACTTCTTCTCCTGTCAACATGTCTACAGGGAAAAAAACAAAGAAGCGGGCAAAGCTTCGAAAAAGGGCGCATACATGGAGATGGGCCACTAAAAGATCACAGAATACATAAATGAACAATTACAGGAACAACAGAGAATATTTTTGTAAATGAATGTAACTGTTAAAAGTTTTTACAAGATTTTGGAAACAAAATCTAAGGACACTATAAAGACTTTACTCAGTACAGTGTAGCATTACAGATTTTTGGGAATGACTATGTAAAATCCCACGGGATGAAGAAGGAAAAAACTATTCGATAAGAAGTATGCATACATACTATATCACAAGAATACACCAGGGGTGTATCTACAAAATGTAATTTTGATTATCATAATGAAAATTACGTTTTTTTCTAAGGAAAAAAAATATATATATATATATAACCCCTCTGGGAGTATGGTAGATCCAGAGCTAAGATGAATCTACGCTAGTTCCAGTGACAGGAAGAAACATCAAAACTTTAGATCATCTATATATATATATATATATATATATATATATATATATGGCAGTGGTCTAAACGTTCTACCTTTTGGTTGTTTTCCGGCAATTTTTTCCGTTTGATTTTGCCCGAAATCCGGTGATGAATGGTTGGATCTGCAGATTTGAGTGGCTAAGTTTGTATCATTCGAGTGCCTCGGGGGTTTTTCGACACGTTGAATCCATTTATGCATTCAGAAATGCAATTTAAACAACAGAAAATAGTGATTTTGTCCAAATTTACATCGTCGGATTCAGACCAAAAAACCCAAAAGGTAGAACGTTTGGCCAACGCCTATATATATGTCTTAGATCAATTTGATGCTTTGAAATTTACTAAGTATCATTTTTAATTTAGAGAGTACTATCAAGAAGGACACTTCAAAAGTTACATAATGATTAAGGTGAACATCAATAAAGTAACAATGTTCAATGATAAAGAATGTGAATAGTAAGAAAGTAATAGTATCCCTGTGACAAATAGAGATATATTATGTAGTGACCAATTTCAATGTCTTCTTAAGCTTGTATTTTACCCACACCTTCTAGCATTATCATCTTTTCACATCAATCAGAGGAAAAAAGAAGTTGATTTGGAAGACCATTTAAACCTTTAACTCCAGATATTATATAATGTTGCAATGAAGGTGGTCTCCCAACCTTGAACTCAAGATATATAATGAAGGTGATACTCTGTCTCTCTTGCTTTCCAATATGAATAGTTTCTTTCTCCAACCTCATATGTTCCTCGTAATTATATTTACATTTTATTGTGTGTCTTTGATTTTAATGCATTATATATATCAATGCATTCACATGTTAACACTCTATATATCTTAATATTATAATGTTTTTAAAGTGTAAATACTACTAGATGAATCACACCAAAGCAAACAAACTAGTGGACTTCAACTTATAATATGTATTTTGAAATTGATTTGCATTGTGTTATTGTTAAAGTCATTTGACTTGATAATTTGCACTATCTTGGTGTTGAAATCAAAGTACCAAACAATTTCTCAAGTATCATTTCTTCAATTAATACATTGAATCATTTTTCACTATATTATTAGTAAAATCAATGCACCATATTGTTTTGTGTTATATCATTTTTAAAATCAATACGGTTATTATTCTAAATCATTTTTCATTGTATAATCACTGAAATCAATGCATTGTATTGTTTTAAATTATGTCACTATTGAAATCAATGCAATTAATTGTTGTAAATCATTTTTCATTGTATCATATTTGAGATAAATGTACCCTATTGTTTTTGTTATATCATTGTTGAAATCAATGCAACTATTTAATGCCTATGTGTTTTATCATTTCTAAAATGATTGCAATTTTGTAATTTCTCTTAATCGTTTTTTATTATATTATCATTGAAATCAATATACCATATTGTTTTGTGTTATATCATTGCTAAAATCAATGTAAGTAGTCAATGATTGATATTGCATTCTTTATTTGTTTCCATGGTTGGAACATATCAATAGTGTAAACCTCCACCTCCTAAATTTTGAAACTTTCTTCATTTTGATAACCTATTAAAACATAATTATATAACTTAAGAAGTCTTTCATCCTCTTCATATTGAACTATTATCTCAATAATATGTTTATTACCAATATGCTTCTTGTTATTTTACATTTGAAACAATTTAAAAATGATAATATGATATTATAGTATGGTGATAAAAAAGGATAATATGGTCTAGTTTAAAAAACATGTTTAAACTTTAAATGAATGAAAAATAATAACTTGTGGAAGTGAAGAATAATAAAAATTATGTATGAATGAAGAGATGTCCAAAAACCTAAGTGATTTTTTCATGTTTGATTCATTAAAAAGCGATCTTATATATTTAAATGTTACATAATAAGCATACAATAGCTCGTGGTAACGTTGAAGTCCCAAAAAATCAAAATTTAATGAAATTGATTTAAGAAAATAAAAATTAAGGAGGCTTATGTGTGTATAGGACTTTCTCTGTCATGTTTGTCATGTCATCAATCTTAGTTCTAACTCTAATATACTTTGGAAAATTGTAGGCTAGCTTTGTGTGAACTAAGAATAGCATCTCAAACAACACTCATTGAAATGTTATGTGAACTTGTCATAGCTTTGTCTCTACTTCCTTTGTAGTTTGAAAAAAATTACATAACAGATTGAAGATTGGTTCTCTCACATAAGTTTGATATTGATTTAGGTTTAATTTTAATAATTATTTAGGAATACTATTGAAATATATTGTAATAATTATTCAAAATATTATTGAACCAATTTACTTAATCATTTTTACAGTGATTTTTATGGTTTTTATAATTAGTGATGAAACACTTTACTTATTGTTTTTACTATGATTTTTATTGTTTTTTATAATTAGTGATTTCTTTCAAAAATTTAAGAATATATCAATATAATAAATATCATAAAAAAATGTTGAAAATATTTATCTTCAAATGGTTATGTGAACTTGTCATAGCTTTGTCTCTATTTTTGTAATATGAAAAAGATTATGTAAAGATTGATCCTCACATATGTTTATACATGTTGAAACTTGATGTATTTGGACAAGATGTCAACCGATGACATTATTAAATATGCCTTTTACTCCTTCGTCACCTTCCATTGTTCCTCCGAGTACTCTCCATATTTTTTGTATATGATCTACTAGTAAATAGGGTACAAACTCGCACAGATTTAGGTGGATATTCATTTGTTTCATTCACTATAAATTCCCTCATTTATCTTTGCTTCAAACTCTCTCTATTGTTAATTTCA
>WSFP011471833.1:0-17599 GCA_009831015.1 Picea engelmannii
TTGATTTAGGATTTTTGCAAACAATTTACACTTGAACCACTAAAAACGTTAATGAATAAATGATTGAGCGATTGATTTCCCTTGCGCCATGGGTTATGCTGATGATTAAGTAATTATATTTCTTTCTCTTTGGACTAACGATGATGGCTAAATGATTACGCTTTAGATTACTCACGCGCATTGTAATGATGTTGATGTATGATTCCTAGGTAAATGGATTAATTGTGCGCATTTAATGATGTTGATTTATGTTTAATCCGATAATTAGGTCACACACACACCTTGAAAATAATGTTGATTATTGTTGAATTCAATGATTGATTAATCGCGCTGCTTGAAATAAAGTAGATGTCTGCTTTTGCACCTTGAAAACAAAATAAAGTTGATTGCATTGCACATTAACTTATGTCGTTGTGTGATTGATTTTGTAATTAAATTATCTTGCACCTTGGAATTTATGTGATGTGTGATTGGTTATTAGAACACTACTACACCATTGATTATCGTTGATGTTGTTGATTTATCTAGTTATTTTTTGGACTTTATTGTGTTAGTGGGATGTAGACACCTCTTTGTTCCTTAGAACAGTCGCCAGTCGTGAGACCTTAAATGGTCAAAATCAATCGGATGAATCTTTGGCTTGAGCATTGCTTATGTGTCTTGGTGGTCCTAACCTTACAAGGTAGGTTAGGTTGGTAGTTTCTATGTGTTATCTTGGGTGATGATTTGATCTTGTGTTGCCATTTATGATACTTATTTATTTGTCTCGTTATCTAATACGATGATGTTAATTATGTGTCATTGCTAATTTTGATTGATGCATTGGTTACGTCATTATGGATTACAATGATGGGTCTCTTGTAATGATTTTAATTATGATGCCATTGATTAGGAGATGATATATATTATGTGTTGACATTAATTTCCTATTGCTTAAATTTGTTTACCTTTTGTGCTTCGCTTTCCTAGTCGTAATGGAGGGGTCGTTATAGTAATCTATAGCATCCAAAATCCTAATTCATTAACCCAAATTAGATTATAACCATAATCACTTAATTGGGATTATATTACAATGGGATGAAAAACCATTGGCACAACTAGGCCAAAGATAGGCCAAAAATAGACCAAAAACACATCCCCAACCCTTAAGCAAGGGGGGACTAAACTGTTAGGATATTTAGAGACTTAGGAGTTAATTAAGATCTACTTGGTCTAATGTGTCGTTAGGTAAAAGTGTATTTATTTAGTATGCATTAGTATACATTTGTAGTTAGGAAATATGACAGTCATAATATGTTCCCGACATAGAGTGATGTGACAGTTCATATTCTCCTCGATCTTAACGACAATTGATTTGTGGATTAACACCTGATTGGTCCATGATATCTATTTAAAGAGAATGGAGGGTCATTTTCCAATGATCGATTGTGATAAATTCTCTTGTAAACTCTCTCTCTATTTTTTTTATTTTTCATTAATAAACTGCTTCAAGTGGTCGCGTTCGCTAGGGTCGTGGATGTTTCCCCATAGGGGTTTTACCACATAAAAATATAGGTGTGTTGATCTTTGATATATTTGTGTGAGTGGTTACTGAAGGTTTTCATCCCCTTTTGGAATATCTATTTTTTCGAACATGGTATCAGAGCCTGTTTGAAGACATTCTCATGTTATAGATCGAGATCGTGAAGCCGGGTTTCCTATAAAAATTTTAATACAAATTATGTATTGCCTGGATTCTCCTAATCTAACAATTATATTCCACTATTAAATACATAATCATGTGTACTAAAATTCTTGTGAAATTTAAAACAGGATCGCCAATTGCAATATCAAGAAGAGAAATCAATCACACATAACACAGATGTTTTACCAGGAAAGAATAAAGCTAAAAACCCCACTATCATATATTATGTATATATCATGGATCATCAAACAATCTCATACAAAATTCTAGTCCAAGATCTCTCAGTACAATATACAATCGTCTCACACTGTCATACAAAAATTGACAAATTCATGTGCCAATTTAATGCTTCCAGACAACCTGCCTCCTCTACGCAATCCCTACTAATGTAAATCCATACAATGAAAGAATTCCTCTTTCCTAGGCTACACATTCCTCATCGGCACATCCATTGTGTGTGTGGTTGCATGAGTGCACTCACTAATGTCACAATTGATAGTAAAATTGTCCCTTTCACATGTTATCTCAACTGGGTCTCCACTAGATCTGGCATGCATGTAGTTAACAGTGGTAAATATTCAGTTGCATGTGAGATAACTGATTGTGAATTAATTAATAATTAATTCACTGATCTCTCACTAGTGTAAGTTCAGTTACAACTAGTACAATTGAGCTTAACTCACTTAACTAAGTTAAACTACTTCACAACTCACATAACTACACATCCAACTCTGTTACAACTTTGAATCACTCAGTTACAACTAATTCGACTTGCATGTCCCACCAGTCAACCTTTAAATTTGAATTTCCTATAGCTAACTGATTTTCCACTTCAGTTAACTATTTCCAAGTGCTCATTGAGAATAGACTAATATTTATTGTCCAACTATTATTAAGGGATAATAATAGTCGACATACATCTATAAATAGAATTCACTCACCATTTATAAATAGACATCATCTATAAATAGAATTTCCTCATCATCTAAAAATAGACTTCGACCTAAAAATAGCCTGAGGCTTCATCCTAGTGTAGGTGCATAATTTTCACTAGGATATTCTTGGCTAATATCAATACTCGCTCTCAAGAAGAAATGGATTATCCTTCACCCCAATCTCGTCTCTATGGTATTTTATTTTTCTCCTGGTGAGCACCTTCGTCAGAATGTCTGCATCCTGATCTTTCGTAGGAATGTACTGAAGCAACATGATCTTTCGTTGCACACAATATCTTATATGATGATACTAGATATCTATATTCTTAGATATATCATGAAACACAATATTAATCGAGATTTTAATGCAACTCTGATTATCACAATGAATCACTCTTAGATCTAAATGAGAACCAAACAAACCAACCAAGATATTTCTCATACAGATAGCCTCACATGAAACTTGACTCGCTACCATGTATTCCACTTCCGATGAACTGAGTGCCACGGATCTTTGTTTCATGTTGTACTAAGAAACAATTGTAGATCCAATACTAAAGATCCCCCCTGATGTGCTATTTCTGTCCGTTGGGCTACCCACCCAATATGCATTTGTGAATCCATGCAACTTCACTTCATCTGTCTATCTATACTATAAGCCATACTCAGATGTGCCCCTCAGGTATCTCACGACATGCTTACCCGCCTTCCAAAAGAGCTAGGTAGGCTTAACCATTGCTTGAATCAGCTGGTTAACTCCATAGAAAATGTTTGATCTCGTGTTCACTATATACATTAGAGAACCCACTACATGTTGATAGACAGTACCATCCACTACCTCTCCAGAAGTAGCATCATCTTTCTTCCAGTTTCCTGGAAGAGGAGTATCCATGGGTTTGCAACTCTCCATGTGAAACTTACCCATTATCTCTCTTACATAATTTCCTTGGTAGCCAAAGAAAAATCCTCTTCATCATCATGCTTTGATGAAGATCCATCTCTGGTGTTCTTCCTGAAGTCCTCTTACACTAGATCTGACCATAGTCGTTCCCAATCTGGAAATTTTTCCCTTCCATTGACAGAGTCTTGATAACTGTGCCAACTCTTGGGAAGTCCTAGGTGAGCCAAGCTCACCAAATCATCATCATCAAATATTATTCCTACACTCCTGAGCTCATCCCGACATCAGACAAACTTCGTGAGATATTTTGGAATGGAGTCGCCCTTCTCCATCTTGATCTTCCTGAGTTTATCTTTGAGCGCCAATTTCCTATGGTTATTGTTGTTTTGGAATAGATCCATCATATTCTTCCACATTTCATATGGTGTCACTTTCCCATGGAGGCTTGAGACAATGTGGTCTTGTACTCCCTCCAACAGGATGCTTCTCACCTTTGCCACTTTCTTTTTCCATGCATCAAGATTTGCAACGTCTACAACATCTGTCTTAGGAACATCTTTGTCAATGAATTCCTTCAAGCCATTTTCTTTCAGTACTACCTCCATCCTATCCTTCCAAGTAATTTAGTTCAAGCTTCCCTCGAGTACATACTCTAACCTCAAGCCATTGAAATCCATTTCGATCTTGAATCAGTTGTAGCACCAAGAAAGTCTTTCTGCAAATTTGAATTCTATCCAATCAAAAACTCAGCTTCTGCAATCTTCTGCAATCTTTTGCACTATGATACCATGTATAAATTTTAATACAAATTATGTATTTCCTGGATTCTCCTAATCTAACAATTCTATGCCACTGTTAAATACAAAATCGCTTCTACTAAAATTCTTGCGGAATTTAAAACATGATCGCCAATTGCAATATCAAGAAGAAAGATCAATCACATATAACACATATGTTTTATCGGGAAAACATAAATCTAAAAACCCCACTATCATATATTATGTATATATCATGGATCATGAAACAATCTCATACAAAAATCTAATCCAATATCTCTTAGTACAATATACAATCGTCTCACACTGTCATACAAAAATTGACAAATTCATGTGCCAATTTACTGCTTCCAGATAGCCTGCCTCCTCTGCACAATCCCTGCTAATGGAAATCCCTGCAATGAATGAATTCATCTTGGCTAGGCCGCACATTCCTCATGGGCACATCCACTGTGTGTGTGGTTGCATGAGTGCACTCACTAATGTCACAATTGATAATCAAACTGTCCCTTTCACCTGTTATCTCAGCTGGGTCTCCATTGGATCTGAAATGCATCTAGTTAACAGTGGTAAATATTCAGTTTCATGTGATATCACTGATTGTGAATTAATTAAAAATTAATTCACTGATCTCTCGCTAGTGTAAGTTCAGTTACAACTAGTACAACTGAGATTAACTCACTTAACTGAGTTAAACTACTTCACAAATCACATAACTACACATCCAACTCTGTTACAACTTCAAATCACTCAGTTACAACTAATTCGACTTGCATGTCCCACCAGTCAACCTTTGAATTCGAATTTCCTATAGCTAACTGATTTTCCACTTCAATTAACTATTTCCAAGTGCTCATTGAGAATAGACTAATATTTATTGTCCAACTATTATTAAGGGATAATAATAGTCAACATACATCTATAAATAGAATTCACTCACCATTTATAAATAGACATCATCTATAAATATAATTTTCTCATCATCTAAAAGTAGACTTCCACCTAAAAGTAGCCTCAGGCTCCATCCTAGTGTAGGTGCATAATTTTCACTAGGATCTTCCTATTGAATCTCAACATTTCCTCATCTTCATTTTATGTCATTTTCATACATTTATGGGTTGCGAGGACTATTCCATTGCGTCTAGAGCACTCATTTCAGTAAGGAACACTTTTCATTTCACTCGAAAAGGTTTCCTTTTCCCCATGATACAACCATTTCAGTCAGATTCGGAGGTATAAATCTTGAATACACATTTTTGAAATTTTTGCAAAGTATTATTTTTGTTTTATTTCGGTTTTGTATTATTTGTTTCTGGGTTGCTACTCTTTTAGATATGCATATTATATTTTCCCCGTGCCCTGTGCAATATCTGAAAATCAGAAACATATAGGAAAATGTGCATCTTCTGGGTAAGCTAACCGAGATCTAACCCTTGTTGTCATCGAGAAGCAAAAAACAATTCTTGTGTGAAAAGAGTTTTTGTTAGCACGCTCTCCAAGGTCATCTTCAAAAACAACAAAAACTGTAATCCTCTTGCTAAAAAATACAATATGTTTTGCTAGACCATTTGGTTAAAAGTTTCCTTATTAAGTAAGAGGTCTTTAGTTCAAGTCTCTCTTTTTGTTACTTTTTTTGAAAAAGTTCATGCTCAAATTGTAAAGTGTATTTCACTTCAAGTATAAAAGTGAATCACTATAAGTAGCTTTAATATTTTATTTAAGAGTTATTTATTTTGCATGCAAATTTTATTTTATAAAGTAACTTCATTGTAAAAGTGATCCCCACTTATCTTTATAAAAGTGGGTCACTTTATAAAGCAACTTACACCACCATGTGGCCCTTTGGTTACTGTTTATGCCTTTTTTTAAAAGGGCATAACTTTCACATCCGAAGTTCATTTTTAGTGCCGTGTTTTTTACAACCACACAATTTTTCGAGATCTTTCCATCCATATCACCAGTTTCAGTTTTTAAATCCATATTATCTACATATTTAATATGGATTCTTCCAGTAATATTTTGCTTACGAGCACCAACTACTTCCAATAGAAATCTCATATGGAGGATTTATTAAGAAGTAAAGGCTTGTACTAGATTACCTTGGGAAAGGAAAAATAACCCACTGATCCTGATAAGAAATTCAAATGGGATAATATGAGTGAGGAAGTATGTGGAATGATCAGAATGTCCATCTCTCCTAATTTAAGGTTCCACCTTAAATAAATTGATGACCCTGATGAAGCTTGGGAAAAGATTGAAACTGTGTTTGGTAAACTCAATATTATTCGAGCACAACAATTAGAAAATCAAGTGTCGATTTTAAATCCAAGTGATATTTCTTGCATTGGAGACTATCTATCTAAGTTTAAAACACTCATAATTTTATGTGAAGAATGTGAGATAAAGATGGAGGAAGAGTGTTGCATATATCTTATTCTCTCTAATATAGGTAGTGCATATTATTTGTTTCTATCTACCTTTTATGCCATGAGAGAGGCTCTAGGGATAGCTTATAAAAACCCACTCTTAAGTCCTTTTGTGTTGTTTTGATTAGAGAGGAATATAAGCTTGTAAAACTTGGAGTGATCAATGTTGCAGGTACCTCCAACAAAGCCTTATTTTCCCAACAGAAAGATAAACCCAAGTATCCCAAGAAGAAACATCCTCACTACAACAACAGACAACATAAGGGTCACAAACCTGTTGAGACAGCTTCAACTCCTAATGGTGACAAAGGAGAAAAATATAAAAATAAGAAGACCGACAGACATTGCAACTTTTGTGATAATGATGGTCATGATGAGTCCAAATGTTTCAAGAATATGGCAATGATGAATAAGAACAACATCAATATTGGTTCTACTTCTTCTTCTTCTTCTCATGGACATGTACTTTCTTCTTCTGGTTTCTCCTTTAATACAACTTCTACGTTTTCTTTTGATGAGTGGCTTATTGATTATGGAGCATCTTATCATATGGATAAGGATAAAGACATATTTTCCTCTCTAAATGAATGTAACACCAAGAAAATATTTGTCCATGATGATAGATCTCTTAGTGTTGTAGGATATGAACAGTTCAAGTAGCTAATGGTCATTTCAATGATGTATTATGTGTTCCAAGTCTTTCTTGTAACCGTCTATCACTATATCAAATCACTCATTCAGGTGAAGGTAAAACCATAGATTTTTCACCTCACCAAGTTGTAATCAAGGATCTAAACGATCATAAGAATGTTCTTGCAACTAGAATTGTTGATGATATTAATAGGTTGTACAAGTTTGACAACTTTGGGTCATCATATTTTTCATCAGTTTTTGTTTCTCATAGCGATGTCTTGAGAAAACTTTGGCATGAGTGGTTTGGTCATCTAAACTATCGCTCATTGCAACAACTATGTAATCAACACATGGTGACTGGTCTTCCTCATGTTTCATGCAGAGATGGTGTTTGTGTTGGTTGTGTTCTCGACAAACATCATCATGACATTTTTAAGAAACATGCCTCGTGGAATGCCTCGGTCCCTTTGCAGCTTGTTCAGAGTGATTCGTGTGGTCCACTTTATTCTCCTTCTTTTTCTAGGTGAAAGTATTTCTTAACTTTCATTGATGACTTTTCCATATGTACTTGGGTTTACTTCTTAAAACTTAAGAGAAAAGTTGTTTTCAAGTTTTTGGCCTACAAGGCCCCTATAGAAAAGCAATCTCGACATCAAATTCAAAGGTTAAGAACATATAATGGAGGAGAATATGTGAACAATAATTTTACAAGTTACTACACTACACATGGCATCCAAATGCAACACATTGTTCCATATACACCACAACAAAATGGTGTTGCTAAGAGAAAGAACCGCACATTAAAAGAAATGGTTGATTGTATGATCCAATCTAAGGGATTAAATATAAAGTATTGGGTGGAAGCCATCAACTGTGCAAATTACATAGTAAATCACACTCCCACAAAGGATCTTAAAATTATAACACCGAAAGAAGCTTGGACTAAAATTAAACCAGATGTAAGTCACTTCTGTGTATTTGGTAGTATAGCATGGGCTCACATTCCCGATGAGAAAAGGAAAGCATTGCAACCTAAAAGTGAGAAGTGTATATTTGTTGGTTATTCTGAAGATGTCAAAGGTTATAGAGTTATTCAATCATATTGTAATGAAATTATTATTAGAAGAGATGTTAAATTTGATGAAGATCTCCTGGCCTATGATCCTAATTCAACGATTGTGTTTTATTCAGCCTATGATCCATCTTCAACATTTGTGCCTTATTTTGTTCCTATTCTGGTTTCTTCTTCAGATGATGACAGTGGGGATGAAAATCCACCTTAGACTTCTCACCTTCCTCTAGATGAGTCCTTTGAACCTGAACCAACACTAGCTCCACTGCTTCCTATATGGGTCTATTCAACATGAGAAGTAGGTGGTTATCTTGTCGGTGATCCTTTAGATCAGCGTCGGACATGTTCACAGTTCCAGGAAGCCTCTTTTATTGTGTATCAAGTTTTAGAGACTCGTGATCCAGAGACATTTGTAAAAGCTTCAGGTCATATAGATTGGGATACAACAATGAATGAAGAGTATCGTTATTTAATGAAAAACAATACTTGGGATCTTGTACCTCTTCCAAAAGGAAAAAAAATTGTCATATGTAAATGGGTCTATAGAACTATGTATGCATCATATGGAAGTGTTGAAAGACACGAGGCTCTGTTAGTTTCCAAAGGATTTTCCCAAGTTGAAGGAATTGACTATAATGAAACCTTTTCCCCTGTAGAGAAAATGAATTCCATCTTCCTTGTTCTTTCCCTTGTTTCCTCACATGAATGGGAGGTCCATCAAATGGATTTTAAATCTGCCTTCCTGCACGAATATTTTCAAGAAGAAATGTAATGGAACAACCTCCTGGCTATGTCCAGACTGAATCTAGCCTTGTTTTTCTCCTTAAGAAATATTTATATGGTTTTAAGAAATATCCCCGAGCTTGGTATGCCAAAATGGACAACTTTCTTATTGACACCAAATTCTCTAGATGTCATTATGATCATAATTTATATACCAAGAAAGTAGGAATCCATCTCATAATCCTTTTCCTTTATGTTGATGACCTTATCCTTACTGGTAGTGACTCAAAACTTTTAAACCATGTGAAATCCATCCTTAAGAATAAATTTGAAATGATAGAATTAGGTTTTTTTCACTATTTCCTTGGCCTCTAAGTTTTTCAAAACAATGAAGGAATTATTCTTTCCCAGTCTAAGTATGCTAGTGACCTTCTTTGTCACTTTTACATGGACGATTTTAAACCAACCCTTTCTCCCTTCTAGTATGGAGTCAATATTACTGCCACTTGTACATATCCTGAAGTTGATGCAACTTTGTACCATCAGTTAGTTGGTAGCCTCTTATACTTAACTCATAATCATCTTGATATTTCCTTTGTTGTTGTTCTTGTTTCTCAGTATATGAAAACACCCCATGAAAGAAATTGTAAAGAAGATAAAAGGATACTTCGTTATGTCCATGGTACAATTCAGTTTGGGATACATTATAGTTTAGGGGGGACTCCTTTATTGGTTGGTTTCGATGATTCATATTGGGTCGGTGACCCTGATGATAGGAATTCTACTGCAAGTTATGTTTTCAGACTTGGTTCAAGACCCGTAACTTGGGTCTGTAAAAAACAACATAATATTTCACTTTCTTCAGCAGAAGCAGAGTACCGAGCAGTGGTAAATGCAAGTCAGGAATCCTTGTGGCTTTGACAGATCCTTTCAGAGTTTGGATTCTAGCAACAACATCTAACCATCCTTTGGTGTGACAATCAAAGTGCCATCAAGCTCACCAAAGACTCATTTCAACATTAGCACAACAAGCACATCGAGCTACACATGCACTTCATCAGAAACATCATTCATGATCAAGTTATTGAAGTTCTCTTTTTCCCTACAGAAGATCAAGTTGAAGACATTTTCACAAAGTCTCTTATAGAAGCAAAGTTTTCCAAACTTCGATCTATGTTAGGAGTTCAGAAAGTTGTCATTAAGGAGGGATAGACTTTAATTCCTCCTTCCTTCTCCTATTGTGTCACTATTGTAAATCTTTCAATCCTATCCCAAGTTTTTCTTAATAGGGGATGTTAGGATATTTATACACTTAGGTCTTAGTTAAGATCTACTTGGTCTAATGTGTCATTAGGTAAAAGTGTGTTTCTTAGTGTGTTTCTTTAGTATGCATTAGTATACATTTGTAGTTAGGAAATCCAATAGTCACATTATGTTCCCAACATAGAGTGATCTGACGGTTCATATTCTCCTTGAGCTTAATGGACATTGATCCATGTCTTAACACCTGATTGGTCCATGATCTCTATTTAAATAGAATTGAGGGTCATTTGTTGATGATCGATTGTGAGAAACTCTCTTGTAAAATATCTCTGTAATATTTTTTATTTTTCATTAATAAACTACTCCAAGTGGTCGCATTAGCTGAGGCCATGGATGTTTCCCCGTAGGAGCTTTCCCACATCAAAATATTGATGTGTTGATATTTGATTTGGTTGTGTGAGTGGTTACTGAAGGTGTTCATCCTATGTTGGAATACATGTGTTGTTGAACATAACCAACCCCCCATCACATACAAAAATCAGATGAAAAGTAACCTTGAAAGAAATATAACACATTACCAACAACATCACCACAGGGATACAATATAAAAACTTCCAATTGTCTCACCTGATTTGAATTTCTCTCCTCACTTATAAATTCAAAATTGGTGTCCTCTTCCCACTATTTCACAAACCAATTCATCATTGTTCATCACCTCAAGCTTCCCTTCAAGTTCATAGTGATTTTTATCATGATATTTTGAATCATTTGACCATACACAATGCCATCAACATCTATAGTGACTCAACATTGAACATAGAGATCCTAATCAATTATCCTACAAATATTGTTTTAGATTGTCAACTTTTTCTCATTATAGATTAGGTTCAATGGATTTCTTGACTACAGATGAAACAAAAATTTTCATATATAATGAAATAATTAGAGGTAAATTCTCATGTTGTTGGGAGGAATGGTAGATATTCTTAGGAATCATATGTAATTGGGATTCATAGTGCTTAGGATTTTATTATTGTCTTGTATGCACATATATGAGAGTATTGTTGTGGCTTGTGTGTGACAAATCCTTTTTGGTTTCATATTCTCATGGAGAAGTTGAGATCCTATCTCTAACTATATCTAATATTATATTTTTTTGGTATTCCTTACGATCTTGACTCCTATTTTGTTCAGGTGTATTTCTTGATGTAAATCTATAAAATCTTGTGCTTTGATTAATGAAAAATGGTCAAAGATTGTATAACACACCTTGTGTGTTGAAATATTCTTATGAATGGGATTTCACACATCACTTTAGGAATGTTTTAACCAGTTCATATTGATAGATGATTGTAGAGTTGGTAGATATTTAATTGATGGGACATACCTGAAAATAAGGCATGTATGTAAATGTACATTTGTATAAATGTATATCTAATGCACTTGATACAAGTATCAGATCTAGTTTTTATGGGATCATTGTGTTTCCACTATTCCACTCTTATGTGGTTTCAATTATACTTAATATAATTTGAAAGAAACACAAAAAAGAGTCTATGTGATTTCAACTATATAATATAAATGAAACAGAGTCAAAAAATTGCAATCCAACCAAGTAGGTAAATATATTTCAACCAAAGATGATTAATATGGAAATCAATGCAATCAAACATTA
Organism: Picea engelmannii; assembly: GCA_009831015.1. Lineage (NCBI taxonomy): Eukaryota > Viridiplantae > Streptophyta > Pinopsida > Pinales > Pinaceae > Picea > Picea engelmannii. Next base: position 12,089 of record WSFP011471833.1, read on the forward strand.
CATTAAGTCAGTTCAAAATAAGTTAGTGATGCAACCAGTTCAACCTAACAAATGTCCTATAGTTTACTCATCTAGCCATTGGATTATAGGAATGCAAGTCTCCATCATATGCTCATGATTAGTGTCTATAATATTCCATCTCCTTAGTTTCACCTCTCTTCACTTTGATTTTCGTAAGTTGTATTTGAGATGCTATCACCAAATGAATATATTGGAAAGACATATGTTTAGTCATAAAATATCTATAGATAATATATTCACCTTGTTTTTTCAATTTTTTTAAAATGTGACCCATCACAACCATGCCACTAATATGGTATGTGTAGTCTCCATCTTGATATGATCGCCTCATTTTTGTGCTTCACATAAAATACTAGAGCACATTTTCTTCATTTCCCCATGGTGTAATGAAAATAAATACATCACCTACAACCACATTCAAAATATTAATCAATATTGTTTTCTTCAAGTTTGAAAGTTTTAGCATTAAGTTGAAGAGGCTAGATAAAAACACCATTAATCTATAATGAACCCATTAATAAAGAACCTTCCATAAAAAAAGTACAAACTTGGTCATGTTCGAGTGAAACCACAACCTCTTGAATGTGTATCTCTTGCCATGTCAGAATTGGATGTGGCCTCTTTTGGATTAAGATGGATATATCTCCATTATTTCACATATCCATCATTTTCACATTGATCAAGTGCACATCCCTTTGTATCAATACACAATACATAAAATCAAGTGTAATTTATCATATAAATGGAAAATATCTCATCCATGTATTCATCCCAAACATAGTTTAATTCCCTCATGATGGGTATAGTTTCATAATACCAAGACATGGATTTATTGGCATCGCCAAGTGGAACATTCGAAAATAATATGCATCATATTAAGGGTGAATCCATGAATGTTGACCCCATTGTTTTGCAAGGGACCATGTAGAAATAGTAAAATCAAGACCTGAACCTAATTTTTAATAACTCAATTAAGGTATTGGTTAACTTAAACAAACACTAGATGGATCCATTTACTCCATCGAGGGAATGAGCTCAATCAAGATTTTTTTCTCTCATATTAAAAAATAAAAGGCCCATGAGGACCTTTTTCAACATTTCATAGACTAGAAACTATTTAAAGAGATCTATCCAATGTTTGACCACCTACCTCTATAGCTTACCACATGGCATTTGACCCAAGAGGCAAGAATTGTTTTTATTAAAAAATATATTTAATTAAAATTTCAACCTGGAAACAATTATGCTATTGGATTTTTGAATTTTCTGTTTAATTTTTATCAACCAAAAATGTTTATGTTGATAGTTTTGTGTCCAACTATGTAATGGTAAGATAAAAATGTTGTCGGATGTTTTCATTCCTCTAGTAATGCACAAAGGATTGAAAGCAATCCATTTATACATGGTTCAAAATAAAACCAACAATGTAAATGTTGTGATTTTATTTTTCAATTTGATTTTTTTGAAATAATCAACTAGCTATAAAGCATAAGTGCTGCTGAATTTTTTTCAATCTTACAATAATGCACAAAGGATTGAAAATTATTGACCCCTATAAATCATTGAAAACTAGCAGCTATAAAATACTATAATGCACACATTAATGAATGAAGTTAGAATGAAAACTTGAAAAACAAACACCCTACCATTGACCATCATTTAGATGCGAGGCAAACCCAATAATCAATTTGTTTATCACCATTGTTCACATGAAAATGACACTTTCCTAGGAAAGGAAAGGAAAATTATAATATATTGTAGCCACTGAAAATACGGTAATTGGGACATTAGAAGAGACACACTAACTGAGACATTGACCATAGATACAATGGATGGGACCATGCTCTAATTGTTTATCTAGGTAATTTTTCTTCTTGCCTTGCCACTTTTGTTGGCAAACCCAAGTTTTTGGTATCTAGAAAGATGGTTTTTCAATAACTTTTTTCCACTCATGCGAAGTAAGTTTTGAAACCAAAAATTCATTTGGTCCTTTGACATATTTCTTGTGTATGGGTGGGCTTGCCAATTTTTACTCCCAAGTCATCTAAATTTTTTTATTGGTGACCAATGCTTCCCCTTATTTGACAATATTTTTTCTTCTTACGAAGTTCTCCCTTTTGTGGTTGTTCCCTCTTCCTTGCTACTCACTTTGGTATTCCTCTTGTTGTTTCCCTTGTTCTTTGCTTGGGGTTTCAGTTGGGAATAAAACATCTCTCCTTGCAATTTTCTTAGCAACCCCAATTTTTCATTAGATTGAAGGGTAGTGTTTCATTTAATCCATCGCTCTCATGCTAAGGAAGGTGAAAAATCCAAAATCCATTTGGTCTCCTTGCATATTTCTTGTGCAGGGAAGGGATTTCCAGGTTTTCCTCCCAAGTCATCTTAAGAAAGTTAATTGGTGACCAATGATTCTCCTTATTCAAAAATAATTTAGTTTTAATATTGAGTTGTCCCTTGTATTGTCATTACCTCTTCCTTGTTTCTCACATTAGTCTTCCTCTTGTTCATTTATTGGCATTTCATTTTGGAATGTTCCTTATTTCCTTATCACTTTTCTTGGAAACCCCAAATTTTGGTTAAAGGATGGTGTTTCATTTACTCTATGCCACTCATACCAAGGAAATTGGGAAACCCCAAAATTCATTTTTTTTCCTCACACATTTCTTGTGTGCGGGTGGGATTGACAATTTTGTCTCCCAAGTTGTCTCAAAAAATTTAAGTGGTGACCAATGCTTCTCCTTATTTGGAAATATTTTTTTATTCTTAAGCAACTCTCCCTTATGTGATTGTTTTGTCTTCCTTGCTTCTCTCTTCGATCTTCCTCTTACTACTTCCCTTGTTCACTATCTGTTGTTTCCTTTGGGAATCTTCCTTATTTTCTTCAAAACCCAAATTTTTTAGTAAATTGATGGATTTTTTTTCTTTACTCCATGCCACTTATACCAAGGAAGGTGGGAAACCCAAAAAATCATTTTGTCTATGCACATATTTCTTGTGCATAGGAGGGATTATTGCCTTTGGTTCCCAAGTCATCTCAAGAAATTAAATGGTGACCAATGCTTCTCCTTATTTCAAAATATTTGTCTTCTTACCAAGCTCTCCCTTGTGTGTTCATTTCCCCTTCCTTGCTACTCACTTTGTTCTTCCTCTTTCCATTTTTTTTTTCTTTTCTTGATGTTTCATTTAGGAAACTTCCTTCTTTCCTTGGAACGATTTTGGAAACTAAAAGTTTTTGTTACATTGAAGGATGGTGTTCTGTTTACTCAATTCCACTCATGTGAACAAAAGGTTGGAAACCCTAAAATTTGATTGGTCTCCTCACATGTTTCTTATGTACAGGTGGGACTGACAAATTCAACTCACAAATGGTTTCAAGAAAGTTAAGAGGTAACTGATTATTCTCCTTACTCGACAATATTTGTGTCTTCTTATGTAGCTCTCACTTTTGTGGTTAATCTGTCTTCCTAATTGATCACTTTAGTATTCCTCTTATAATTTCCTTATTATTAAGTAACATTTTGTTTGGCATCTTCCTTCTTGTCTTAACACAGTCTACTTCCAGAAATCCCAATCAACAATCTTCCTTCTTTTCTTGTCTCTTTTCTTGGAAACCACAAGTTTTTGGTACTTTGATGGATAGAATTTCATTTACTCTATGGCACATGTGCCAAGGAAGGTAGTAAGCCCAATTTTTTTTTTGGCCTCCTCACATGTTTATTTTGCATGGGTAGGATTGCCAATGTTGGCTCCCTCAAAATATTTAAGTGGTGACCAATGCTTCTCCTTATTTGACAATAATTTTATTTTTTAACCGATCTCACCCATTTGTGGTCATTCCCTCTTCCTTGTTGCTTGATTCATTATTTATCTTTTCATTTTAATTTTTCTTTTCTTGGTATTTCATTTGTCGATCTTCCTTTTCATTTTCCACTTGGAAACCCCAAGTTTTTTGTACATTGAAATATGGTGTTTTGTTTACTTCGTGCCACCCTTGTGAAGGAAGGTGGGTAAACCCAAAATTACTTTTCTCTAATCATGCTTTTTTGGTGCGTGAGCATGATTGCTAGTTTTGGCTACCAAGTTATCTCAAAACATTTGAGTGGTGACCAATGTTTCTCTTTATTACACAATATTTTTTCTTCTTACACAAGTTTTCGTTGTGATGTCATCCTCTCTTCCTTGTTTGTCCCTTTCATATTCATATTTTTATCTCACATGTTATTTTCTTGGAATTTCATTTTGACACCCCCAAGTTTTTAGTATGTTAAAGGATATAAAATTTTTTACTCCATGCCACTCATGCCATGGAAGGTGGGAAACCCAAAAAATCATTTGGTTGCCTCACATGTTTATTGTCCACGAGTGGGTTTGACAATTTTGGTTTCCAAATTGTCTCAAAAATATTAAGTGGTCATCGGTTATTCTCCTTATTCGGTAATATTTTTTTCTTCTTATGTAGTTTTCCCTTGTGTGATTATTCCTCTTCCTTGTTGCTTGCTTCAATCTTCCCCTAGTCATTTTTCTTGTTCTTTTCCTGTTGTTTTTTTTTTAAACATTCCTTCTTGCCTTGCCACTTTGCTAAGAAACCATAAGTTGTTAGTCCATTGATTAATGACATTTCATTTACTCCATGACACCCATGCCAAGGAAATTGGGAAACCCAAAAATTCATTTGGTATCATCACATGTTTCTTGTGGTCAGGTGGGCTTGACAATTTTGACTCCAAAGTCATCTCAAAAAAGTTAAGTGGTGATCAATACTTTTGCTTATTTTACAATATTTTTTTCTTCTCACCAAGATCTCCCTTATGTGTTCATTCCCTCTTCCTTTTTGGTTTCTTCGGTATTATTCTTAGTGTTTCACTTTTCCTTTGTTTGGTGCTTTTATTAGGGATTGGCTTTCTTTCCTTGGAACATTTCTTGGAAACCCCAAGTTTTTGGTATGTTGAAGGATGGAATTTCATTTACTCCATGCCACTTATACCAATTAAGGTGGAAAACCCCAAAATTGATTTGTTCTCCTCACAAATTTCTTGTGTGTAGAAGGGCTTGACAATTTTGTCTCCCAAGTGGCCTTAAAAAGGTTAAGTGGGGACAAATTATTCTATTTTTTTTACAATATTTTTTTCTTCTTACAAAATTATCCCTCATGTGGATTTCACCTCTTCCTTGCTACTTGTTTTCGTCTTCATCTTATCAATTCACTTGTTATTTTCCTAGAATTTTGTTTGGGCATCTACCTTCTTTCCTTGGTACTTTTATTAGAAACTCTAGGTTTTTCGTACATTGATGGATGTCATTTCATTTAATCCATGAAATTCATTCCAATGAAGGTGGGAAAGCCCAAAATTCATTTGGTCTCCCCAAATGTTTCTTGTGCATGGGAGAACTTGCCAATTTTGGCTCTTAAGTCATCTAAAAAATGTTAAGTACTTACCAATGCTTCTCCTTATTCCACAATATTTTTTTCTTCTAATTGATCTCTCCCTT
>WSFP011471834.1:0-17599 GCA_009831015.1 Picea engelmannii
TCATCTTTGAGTTAAAGAGGGAGGAAAATCTACCAAGGCCTAGGGTTACCTACACCTTAGTAGTCATTTTCCCCTAGGGTTTGGTGGTTGAAGCCTTGGCTTACCAACACTTCATTCATCAACCCCTCTTGTCTTTGGCTCTCTTATTATCATCCTTTTTCTTCAACATTTGCTGCCACTTTATTGACTCCATTTTCCTTAAGAAAGCACTACTCTAAGTCCTCCATTGAGTAATTGATCAACACAACCTTCAAAACCTATTCTTTGAACAAACTACTAACACTTTCTAACCCTAGAATAGCTTGATCGACTAACCTACTTGCTGTTGTTACTAAAGTAAGTTACAACCATTAAATGCAGCATTAAAAGCTCATAAAGCAATTGTAAAGGCTGAATTATACTTTGTCTTATGTGCTTCTGTCAAATGCTAATGTTATGACTTCAATGGTTAATGGTTTTTAGTCATTTTGAAGCTAGTTTCAAGACATTCTATGTGAAGTATTGCTCTATAAACATTGCTGTTATAAGATTTTTGTTTACCTCACCATATTCAACAAATTGCTTTTATTAAGAAAGTCCATGGTTTTATGAAGTGCTAACCAGCAAGTGTACTTGCAAATATATAGTTTTCTTGTTGCTTTGTTCTGGGCAGGTATACTTCTGACATATTATCTCTTCATTGGTTATTAAAACCGGACTTTCTGATCGGTGGTGACTTGTGAGAGGGGACCTCTACCTAGCTACTTTGACTTTGCCTTCTCAAAACCCTAGTGTCGTTGGGGACGTCTCCCCTGGGCCTACCACCCTAAATAGAAAGAGACATCCAATTGAGGTGACAATGATAGGATAGTCTCCCATTACGCCAATTTGCTTTCCTTTTACCTTCTCTTCTATCAAAGTACAAATTGTGCGATAACAAAACACTTTGCTGATTTTAGTCTCTTGAGTTATGCTAGGGTTTATGATGAAGGTTTTATGTGTGTTTGCAACCAACAAATAGTGAAGATATAGCAATGGAATATACTCATCAAGATACAAGACAATTAACACAAGAAATAGCTACAAATACCTCACATTCAATTTATTTATAATGATAGTTGTCCTCATACAATGATGGAGCAGATCTGGAATACATATAATAAAATAGAGTGTGTGGTTGATGATGCCTCCAAGATACAAGATAGGGCTGGAGATCTAGGCTTCCAAAAGCCTCTCCAAGCTAAATACCAAGTAACACTGCAATCCAATGGATACCCTCTGCTATATGTGATGCCCTCTCTCTCACAATGCGCACTTCTTGAGTGGAATGGTCCAAGGAAAGTACGGCCTCCTCTCTGATGGCCTCAAACCTTTGCAAAAATCTGTGAGAAGATATATCTGGTGATGGCTAGAGGATATGAGTAATCTCTAGGCTGCAACTCAACTGGAAGACCCCCAAACAACAATGCCTCTAAGAATAGATGTGCCCTCCTAGCTCTGCAGCAAGCCAATAATTCGACCTCCAAGAATATGACTGCCAAACCCCTGAAACCAACTGCCAAAAGGTAGATCGGGGGATAGGAAACCCCAATGCCAAAGCTCCAGTCGATTGGGAAAAGTATTCCCCTCCAGAACACAAGATCTTTATGGCATAGTGCGCCCTCCTCAAGTGAATAACGCCCTCTTGAGTGATAGGATGAATGGCCTGATGAATCCACTCAAACACTGCTGGAAAAAGGCGCTATAGTGATGGCTAACAACCCTGGAATGAGATCTACTGAGAATCTGATCACCTCTGAGTAAATTGAACTACTCTCTCAAGATGGGTGCGCCCTAGCTCTGTAGAAAGTTGAAACCCTCCAACAATACGCCCTGTGTCCACAAAGACTCCTGGAACTGAATAGATCTGATGTAGAATGGTGAGGGAGGAATCTTTCACTTACATGACCTAGATTGGTCTTCACCTGGAAACACCCCACACCTAAGGAAAATTGGCCCAATAGGATGTCCTGGAACCCTCTCCAAACCTGGCTTGTAGAATAGCACAACGTCTTTGAGCATTTGTTTGGGAAAAGGGGGTTTTATGCACATGTTTGGGTAACTTGATTATTAGATGTGATTGACATTGCTATGATCCATGTGACTTATGAGCCCATGGAGGGCGTACTTGTTGCTACAGGACCACGCCCGACGGACAGGTACATATGGGGAGATGACTAGCTCGGACCTCCATAGGGCTAAAAGCCCACCAGATAGATGTTGAGACCCTAGCCGGGGGCAGACATATACCAGAGGCTTGCACAAGAGAGATAGGAGTACGTTCTACTAGAGACAACTTGGCAGGCCTGGACCCAGGGGGGTCTTGCCTTTCCCCTTGAACGTTGGCCTTGGAAGGCCCATGACGTCACCTGTATGACCCTTGACGTCACCCAGTGTCAGATGGACATGATGGAGGCAGTTGTGTGCCAAGTGGCACGTGTGGCATGATCCAGAGGCCTTGAAAGGCCTAACGCTTTGCTCCTGGAGGCCAACGTCTCACCTAGGAGGCCCAACGTCACCCTAGAAGGGCATGACGTCACTTCTTTTGCATGTTTTAAGGTTTAATTTGTCAAATTTATGTAAAATACTCGATATTTGATGTAACTGGCCATGTCAGCCTTTTTGACCTAATTTTGTAATTAAAGGTCATTTGGATTGTAAAAATAAGGGATTAATCCCTTGTATTTTTTCATCATTCTTTCACTCACACAAGTGAGTCTGAAATTCGGCCTCTTTAAGGCTTATTGGCTGAAATTAAGTGGTGCGCAACTCTTGGAGGAGGCTTGTCTTGGTGTATTTTGGCATTTTCTTGGTGGAAAGTCTTCAACTAGGGCATTTGCTAGATTATTCTTGGTGAATGTAAGTGAAATTATGCAATTCTTCTTTCTTTTGAATGGTTATAGTATCTTTACTTTACATTTACTAAGATCATGAAATTGCTAGTATAAAACCCTAGGAGATTAAGCACATGTGATTGTCCTTATCTCAATAGCTATCCACCTACTAGATTTTTCTAGAAAACCTATCCATTGAAGCATGTGCTAGAGCCCTACCATTGTAGCACTCTAACACCCTTGCTTCATCAAGCTTTTATTTATCTCAAACTTGAGCTAAAGAAGAAGGAAAACCGCTAGGGCCTAGGGTTACCTACTTTCTATTAGTCATTTTCCTTCTAGGGTTTGGTGATTGAGGCCTTGGGTTACCAACACCTCAATCATTTTCCCTCGTCTCTAGTTCACACATTATCATTTATTTCCTTCAAGATTGCTGCTGCAAAAAGTGACGCCATTAGCCCTAAAGACATTGGTTTATACCTTGTACTTGATTGATTGATGAAAACAATCCCCAAACACTTTCTCTCAAGCTATTTACTAACTACTCCTTACCCTAGATTAGACTAATTTACTAACATACTTGCTGCTGTTACAAAAGTAAGCTACAGCCATATATTGCAGCAGTAAAAGCTCCTAAAAGCAATTATTGAAGTTGATTTTTACATTGCCTTATTAGCTTCTGACAAGTGCTAGCATATTGCTATTATTAGGTTACCATTTCGGGTCATTTTGAAGCTTGTTTAAGGCATAAATTGTGAAGCTATAATCATGTATACATTGCTGTTATAAATTTCTGTTTGCTTCATCTTATATCAACTTATTGCTTTTATTGAAAAGTCCAAGGTTTTATGAAGCACTAACATCAATTGTTACTTGCAAAATAGTGTTTTCTTGTTGTCTTGTTCTGGGCAGGTACACTTAAGCATATTTTTGCTTCATATTGTCAAACCTTTGGGACTTTCTGATCAGTGTGACTTGTGAGAGGGGACAACTTTCCTTGATACCATTACCTTTGCCTTCTCAAATCCCTAGGTCACTGGGGATGTCTCCCTTGGGCTTTCATCACTAAACAGAAAGAGGTGTCTTATTTAGGTGACAGTGATAGGACAACCTCCTGTTATGCCAATTTACTGTCCACATGCCTTTGGCTTTTGGGCAAGTACACATTGTGCGATAACAATACTCTTTAGTTCCATTGACATATGTTCACTCATGGATATTAATAAAATTATCCTATCCTCTCTTCTCTTATCTTCACCTTGGTCCATCCTTGACATATCATTTTATCTGTCTTTCTTCAGAGACTGGAAGTTCATGAGGGGTTGGTGACCCACCCATGCATATTCTCAGAATCTGGCCCTGTTAACAGAATTTATTTCCTAAAAATTGTTCTGGTTGATCAGATTGATGCACTTGACGAGAGTATTTCAGATACTGGAACCTTTGGGCATATTTTCCTAGCCTATGAATGATATTGGATCTTCTTTACCCGAACATTTACTTTTATCTTACTCCATAGACATTCTTCGTCTGAGAGAAACTTCCATTCAAGTTTTGCACACGGTGCTTTATTGACAAGTTTTGGCATCCTAAGGCCAGAGCCAGCCGCTAATTTTGGAGTAGCCACTTAGTTTCAATCCAGAAGATGCTGTTTTCTTTAACTGGAGGATCCTTGCCATAAGATATTCTTAAGGGATCTTTCATCTTCCAAGTTCCAACAAAACAGAAATTGGTGCATCAGAATAGAGCTTTGATTGATAGGGATGGCAGATAGAATAGCATGAATAAAAGGCATCCTTCCAGCAAATGTCAAATATCTCTTAGTCCATGATGCCAGCCTGATTTTGAGTTTATCCAAAATCTGGCCCCAATCTTTCCTACTGTGTTGATTTCTTTCCATGGGAAAACCAAAGTACCTGGTAGGGAGAGTTTCTTCCTTGAAGTCAAGAATGTGAAGAATTCTACTTTTCGGGCCAGAGTTCACGTTAAGAAAGAAAACTTTAGATTTTTCCTTGCTAATACTTTGGCCTGAAGCAATTTTGTTTCTCCAACTGTTGCAGCCCCTAAAATAAGAGTGTCTTTCACGAACTGAAGGTGGGTGACTATCAGATTAAGAGGATATATTTAATCCAGTTAGATGCCCCGGCTGTTCTAATTGCTTTGTTCAATGCATCAGCCATGATAATGAAGATTTGTTAAGATTGATAATTCATGCAGAATATTTACCTTTGTTCGATGTTTCATGTTTCAGCTGGTTGGATTGGGCATGATGCTGTTTCTACAGTCATTGGGGAAGGTGCAGCAGATACTTTGATAGCAACTGGAAGTGTAAGTTCTAGTGTTCATTTTGTAGCCTCTTACCTTAAGTTTGCTTATTTAGGGTTCTATTGGAAAACTCTTGGATAACTTCGAGGTATCATTTTGCTTTGAAATATCTGCCTGAAGAATAAGGGAAGATTGTGACCATTACAGTCCTGGCAAATTAATGATGATACTGCCCCTTTTTAATACCAAAAATAAACTTTTTTATTGGATGCAGGAAAGGGATCATCTGAGGGTTGTTGCCATAATCATGACGATCGTATTAATCATTGTAGTGCTAGCAACATTTGTTCTTGTTAAACGGGTTGTAGTTGCTGTTGCTGTTTTAAAGGTGAGCATGAAGAGCTTTACAGGGATATTTCGTTCTTACTAGGAGAGCATTTCTTGAAGGCAATTTATTGTTTGAGTTCTACATGTTGCTTTATAAGTTCATACATCCAAAGTATAGTATACAAGCATTGAACAATTAAACATGTCAGTTAAACACATACTTTGAATAATTAAACATGTTAGAAACATCCTTCAAAGCCTAAGGGGATGCAACATCAATTATCCATGCCATGAAATTCAATTTTTTTCCTACACATCTATTTCAAACCATTTTGTTTCTTTTTTGGAAGCCTTTAAACCCTTGACTTGGCATTTGATGGTACACATAGTGTTTCTGCTTATTACATCCTTAGCAGTATACTAAACCAAAGGTCCAAATGTGCCCTAAGATTTGAAAATTGGCATGATTTATTGCTTGAGAAAATTTTAATGTGGACAAAGGAACAATACCCTGAAATTATTTTATTGTCATTGGAAGTGAAACAGTTGGTCTTTGAAGTTTAAATGGAGGATGCGATGGCAATAACGTTTTTATGCCAGTCAAATTTCATTCTCAACGTTCCTTTTAATGTCCTTTCTAGAAGGATTTAGTGAGGCCCGTTGTTTGGAATTGTAATGGATGATAGATGTTTACTAAGCTTCATTTCTGAGGTGTTTCAAATTAATTTTGAGTTTAGAGTAGTAGATTATTTTTACACATTATCTTATCGTCAGACTGGAAAATAGTGAAACTGATTATACAAATTTTCTTTATTTTCGATCCTCAACCATTAGAGAAGAAGCCAGATTACAAGTGGCTACAAGAACAGAATGAGATGATGATAAAGGTTGGTGTTATGTCAAATATGAAATAATATGTGATATCATACGAAATCTAGTAGACAAGGATCCCAAAATACAAAGCATTTATAATGTATAGAGAATGATCTTGGCTGACTGAAGGGATAAGGTAGAAGTTGGAGATGGCTGGGAGAGAGACATACATGGTAGAAGTTGGAGATGGCTGGGAGAGAGACATACATTGACATGTCAAAAGGATGCGACATTGTTGGTTTTTAATTCATACATGGACAGAAAAAGGAATGGAGGAGACAAAGAAAAGAAGACTTGTATTATTAATCATACATTGCTAAAGTAAAATGAGACGAACAAAGTTCGTCACGCACAAGTAATCCAAAATATCTGGAATATAGTAATCAAATCCATACGGACATATATATATATATATATATATAATGTATAAGAATGAATAGTAATATGATTACAATTGAGAATGAGGGCTTGTTTATATACCCATTCAATGAGTTCTTATGCAAAATGTCTGACATGGGTAACTTTTCTATATGTTAACTTCCTAGCACCAGCTGAAGAAAAATTCAAAGATGAAAAAATAAGTAATAAAGCTTGGAAGATGAACTTTGATGGAGCACACTCAAGATCAGGCAAAGGGGCAGGGATTGTCTTAAAGTATCCAACTGGAAAAACTTATAACTTTGCATTCAGACTTGAGTTTGTTGCAGCAAACAATGTGGCCGAGTATGAGACACTTTTGCCTTGTTTGGAAATTGCTAAGGATATGGGTATCAAGATTCTAAATGTCAAAGGTGATTCAAACTTAGTAATTCTTCAAGTCAAAAATAAATATGCATGCAAAAGTGAGAAGTTGAGAAGGTACATAAATGCCTTTTGGGATACTATAGAGCTCTTTGATGCTATAGATCTCAATGCAATCCCTAGGAATCAAAACAACTTGAATGACAGTTTGGCAGTAGCAACTTCTACCCTCCAGCCCTCAGAATATCTAATAAAAAGAAAAGGAAAGTTGGAAATAATCTTTAGGCCTTCAATCCCAGACAATATTGATCATTGGCAAGTTTTCAAGGATGAACAAATCTTAAGGTTCATCCATAATGTTAAGGAATTCTCAGGTTTCAATGTCAGTTACAAAGAGGAGGGGAAAGATTATGTTGATGAAGATAATCCAATAAAAAATCCAGTTCCTAGAGTAATAGCTTCCTTAAACGCGACATTTTTATAACATCACATTTACTTTCTGGCATTGGTCTTCACTTCATCTATTTTGTCAGTCTTATCTTTATTTCAAATGGTTCAAGTTATTTCCCTTTGAAGCATGTGGTGAATGAGTAACTTTTAATGAGTTTTTCACAGGGTGTATCCTTTTGAATCATTTATGTTGCTAATATAAGTCTTGTTATTTCATAATAAACTCCTAGAATAACTTTTCTTTCAAACTTCATAGATTAAAAGCCTTCGATTCTTTTCATAGGGACTACCCCCCCTTGGCTTCGCTAGGAGTTGGCCTAGACAGAGGAGTCGAGGATCAGGTGACAACACCTTGAATCGAGACTTTCCACCAAGGACCTACTAAGTGGATTGAAGATTTCTTCCACCATAGCCCAAGTGTGTATAAGGTGGCAACATGGCCAACGTCCATGTGGAAGAGGAAGGTCCCCCTGGGTCTAGGTCTACCAGGGTGCCTCCAAATCTTTTTTCCGGTGCAAATCTTCAATTTCTTCTTACCCTTGATTGGGGTTGCAACATCCATCTATGGGCTTTAAGCCTCCATGAAGGTCCGAGCTAATCATTCCCTCATGTGTACATGTCCACCGGGAAAGGTCCTGCAACAAAAACAAGTATGCCCTCCAGGGGTTCATAAGTCGCGGGGATCATAGCATGTAAATCTGTAATGTTCTTGACTTGGCTAGTCTAGGAAGTGTTGTTAATGTGTATGTAGGATCTATTGTTTACAAATAATAAATGCGACAAAGGACTGCAAAGTTTGTATTATGATATCTCTGCGGATTACAATAGGCCGAATGCGGCTAACTAAAATAACAACACTCAGCTAGATCAGAAGACAAAAGGATCTTAGCCGAAATACAAATAAGAAACTAAAAGATAATACCCAGAATATGTGAGTGCTGTGGAATCAATGGGTGCGTTGGGAATATGGCAACTCTGACGGTAACTGCTCGAAGTCTGGAAAGTTCGCCCTGGGAGCTATACTTCTCGGAATGGCCTGGAAACTATCCCAAATGATGCGCCCTGCTCTAGTCCTCAGTACTGGTATCTGTTGGACTCCTCTGCTGATGAGTCTGGACCCCGGATGGATACCCCTTGGGGAATGTGCCCCTCTTCTTCTGGCAAAATGCATCCTAGTGATTCCACCGTCGGAATCGGACGAGATATGTCTCAAAATAACTGCCTTGGTCTATTGGGAAATGGGTCGGAAGGGTTTCTCTGAATCAGGTCCGATGCTCGCTCTGGAACCCCAAATGTGCCTGCCAAAAGTGCCGCATGTCCAAGTTTGGAAAATGCGTCCCAATTGATTCGTTCGTTGGAATCTGATGAGGAACCAGGCAAAAGATGCGCCTTTCCCTCCTCTCAAATGGGTCAAAGGGAAATCTCGGAATCCCCCCTGGATGGGGTAAGTCGACCTAAAAACCCCCTCAGAAGTTGCACCCTCCCTCTGGATGAATGCGCCCTTGCTGCTGAACACTATGTAACTGCTACTGAAGAATGATGGAAGACCTGAATGATCTTCCCGGTGACTAGGGTGTGTCTCTCAACACCGAAATCAGCCAACTAGTGTCTTCCTCCTGGAATCCACTGAACTATCTCTTCTGAGATGCGCCTCTCTCCTCAATGACAAGTCGTAATCTACATAATAATGAATTAGGTCACTGACCCTTCCTTTATAGCTTTCCAAAACCCTAAATCATTGCTGAAACCCTAATTCATTGTTGACTTATATTTCTAGCTCATAATGACTTAAAAGTGCTTTTAACCCTTTTTAGCTCAATGTCACTTTCCGAATATAACACCTGTGACTGGAGTAACCTCTAGTAACCATGTTTACCCCTTTTCTGGCCCTGGCTATAGTCTAATGGGGCGGTTTAGACCATTAAGCTTCCTCTCTGGAGCTCCTATTTGGAAAGGGACATTACAGTCCTCCCTTCCTGAAATTGCTTTTCCTCAAGCAATACCAGTCCAAGGTGCTGCAACACCTGCTCACTCTCCCAAGTAGCGTCCTCTACTAAAATCCCTCTCCATCTGATGACCCTCTCTCCTCAGTTTCCGCTCTCGGAACTCCAACACCTCCTCCGGAACCAACTCCAACTATCCCTCCTCATCCAATGGGGGAAGCTCCTTTGATGTGCTAATGAATTGTCCCACTGCCTTTTTGAGGCAAGATACGTGGAGCACGTTATGAATCTTGCTCCCCTCTGGAAGCTCTAACTCATAAGAAACCTCGCCTACTCGACACATGATCCTGTAAGGGCCATAAAATCTGGGCTTGAGCTTCTCGGCCCCACTCTTCTTCAGAGATGACTGTCTATAAGGTTGGAGTCTCAAGAAAACCAAATCCCCAACCTCAAAGCTGCGCTCTATCCTGTGCCTGTCCGCACTCATCTTCTGTCGGTTCTGTGCTGTCTGCAGGTTCTCTTTCAGCAACTTGAGAATCTCCTAACTCTTTATGATCCAATCCTTGGCCTTGGGAACTCTGCTCTCCCCGAAAACCAAGTCTACCAAAGTGGGAGCATCATATCCGTATAATGCTCGGAAGGGTGTCATACCAATGGACATGTGGAAAGTGGTGTTGTAGCAATGCTCTCCTAGATGTAGCCACTTAACCCATGTTCTTTGCTGTCCACCTACATAGTTCCTCAAATATCCTTCAACCCACTTGTTGACAATCTCAGTTTGCCCATTTGTCTAAGGGTGATAGTTGGTGCTGGGTGTCAGCTTTGTCCCCACCAACCGAAATAACTCTCTCCAGAATGTCCCCATGAATCGACAGTCCCTGTCACTAACGATGTTCCTCGGTAACCCATGAAGTCTGAAGACCTCCCTGAAGAATAGCTCAGCTACCTGAACTACGCTGTACTCTGTCGGTATGGCATAGAAGTGAGCAAACTTGGTCAATCTGTTGACCACTACATAGATACAGTCCTTACCCTGGACCTTGGGTAGGCCTGTGATGAAGTCCATCGATATACTCTCCCATTTCTGCTTTGGAATGGGGAGTGGCTGAAGTAGCCTTGCTGGAAGAGCATGCTCTGACTTATTCTGCTGGCAAGTCACACACTCACTGACGTGTTTCATAACGTCCTGTTTGAGGCCCTTCCATGAGAACCTCTCCCTGATCTGTTTGTAGGTTTTGAAGAACCCCTGATGGCCTGCTAGTGGTGAATCATGAACTGCTATGAGGATCTTCTTCTTGAGCCCCGAATCTGGCACCAAGTAGACTCTATCCTTGTAGAATATGACATCATCAATGACCCTATACCTGTCATCCTGTATTTGTCCATCCATCACCTCACAAGCGAACTTGTTCTTGGAATATTCCACTAATAAGTGGGATTTCCAATCTGCTGAAATCTCCATCAAAGAACAGGCCGCAGGTCTCCTCGATAGTGCATCGACCACAATGTTCTTCTTCCCCTTGACATACTCTATGTCGAAGTCGAATGCCTGTACCTTCGTCACCCATTTCTGTTGGCGCTCACTGAGGTCCTTCTGCTCAAGGAAATACTTCAAGCTGTTGTGATCCGTCTTGACCACGAATTTGCTGCCCACCAAATATTGTCTGAATTTGGTCAAGGCATGCATGATTGCCAACATCTTCTTTTCATAAATGGAGTACAACCTCTCGAGTTGACTGAGCTTCCTGCTCTCGAATACAATGGGGTGCCCTCCCTGCATCAAAACTGCCTGATACCCTCGCCGAATGCGTCACACTCTAGTACAAATGGCAAGGTGAAGTCTAGTAATGCCAAAATTGGACAAGTGCTCATGATTTCCTTCATGTGATCAAAGGATTTCTGTGATTCCTCGGTCCAGATGAAAGCCCCATGCTTGGTAAGATCCGTCAGCGGTGCTCCAAGTTGAGAAAAACCCCGGACGAACCACCTGTAATAGCGGCACAGCCCGAAGAAACTCTTCAACTTTGTTACGTCCCTGGGCGTTGGCCAGTCCAGAATGGCCCTGATCTTTTCCTGGTGCACCTGTAACCCCTGTGCATTGATGATATGGCCTAAGTAAAGCAGCTTTGTCATACCAAACTCACACTTGGACTCTTTGGCATATAATGACTGTGCTTTCATGATGCTCAATACCTCATCCAAGTGCCTCATATGATCCTGCCATGTCTTACTGTCGACCAAGATGTCGTCGAAGAAAACCAAGACCGATTTCCTCAACTGATCCCTGAATATGTGGTTCATGCAAGACTGGAACGTGGCGGGTGCATTGGTTAGCCCAAATGTCATAACCAGGAACTCGAAATGTCCAAAGTGACACCGAAATGCGGTCTTTTCTATGTCCTGCTCTCGGATACTGATTTGGTGATACCCAGAGCGTAGATTAATCTTTGAGAAGAAAACTGCCCCATGCAGTTCATCCAACAACTCGTCAATGCGTGGGATAGGATACCGGTTCTTGATGGTTTTCTTGTTCAAGGCTCGGTAATCAATGCACATCCTCATGGTGCCATCCTTCTTCAGAACTAGGACAACTGAAGAAGTGAATGGGTTGTTGCTCGGTCTGATGTGTCCCATCACTAGCAATTCCTTGATTGCCTTCTCTGTCTCATCCTTGAACCTCTTAGGATGACGATAGGGGGGGCTGATCATCGGTTTGGCCCCCTCTTCCAGCTCAATGGTGTGCTCAAACCCCCTGTCAGGTGGTCTCCCTGGTGGAATCGACTCAAAAACCTGTTGATGTCGTCCCAACAAATTCTTGATCTCTGTATGATACTGTTGTCGACCCTCTGAATCCTTCCATGTAGTGATCAAGCACTTGGCGACATATGCTACTTCCCCATGTCTGAATATCCTCTCCATCCTCTTGGCTGAAACTGTCCTGGGTGCTCCTGTCGACATACCTCTTAGAACAACCTTCTTCCCGTCATGGTCTCTGAATCCCATCTCCAAGGTTTGGTAATTGGTGATGATTTTTCCCAAGGTAATCATCCACTGGACTCCCAACACCACATCTATGTCAGATAGGTCAACCACATAAAATGTATCTCTCACTGTATAGTTGCCTAACTTTACCTCCAAGTTTGGGACTCTGTCTAGACACTCCACTGCATGGCCATTTGCTACTGCAACGTCAAACCCCTCAAACTCCTCTGTCTGAAGTGCCCGTCTTGATACTAGTGAAGTGTCGATGAAGTTGTGGGTGGCCCCACTATCTATAAGGGCGATTGCCCGTTGCCCCTGAATAGTCCCTCTGATCTGAAGGTATCATACCTGGGAACACCAGAAAGGGTCGCTATGACTCCTCCCTTTGCTGGTTTCCTCTTGTTAGCCTGCTCAGGCGGCTGTGGGACTACTAGAGGATGGGCTCCTGTTGGTGTCGGAGGTCTACCGGGAGGCTGCTCCTCTGCCTGTGTTGACTCCTCCTTTGAGCTAGTGGATCCACTGTCCTGCTCCTCCTCACTGTCCACACTTTCTGCTGCCACCTCAATATAATGGATCTCTCCCTTGCCCATGCACCGGTGGCCTGGGACCCAAGGGTCTCTACAGTTGAAGCAAAGCTTCTTCCTCATAAGATCTCGCCTAGTCTCATCATCCAACTTCTCCTTGCCCTTCCATTCTCTCTGGAATGGCTTCCTATCTCGATCCTTCTGGGGTAAGTGTTTGGAAAAGGTTTTAGGTTTTGGCACTGAGTCTGCCAAATCTCAAGTGCGAAGGATGGCATCCTGCAAGGTGGGAGGCCTGTAAGCCTTCACCCATCCTCTCAAAGGCTCGGTGAGTCCCTCTATGAATAGCATGATCATCCTGGGCTCTGATATATTTGTCACTGCCACGGCTACTTGCTAAAACTCCGTGATGAATGCCTCTGTTGTGCCAGTTTTTCTCAACTGGGCTAGATCCCTGAAGTGGATCTCGGGATCCCTCCTGTCAAACCTGTCCATGAGCCTCTCTGTGAACTCCCTATAGTAAGTGATGCGACTGTGATCCAATGTCACCAATCCATGATACCACCACTCGTGTACCTCACCCTCCAAGTGTAAGGTCGTGAAACTGATGGCCTCTGTCTCGGTCATCTAGTTGAGCTTGTAGTATGTGTCTAGCTTCTATACCCGAGCTTAGGCAGTGCATTTGGACGATCCGTCGAAAGAACGTATGGTGAGTTTACCAACTTTTCGGATGAAATTTATGTTATGCCTCTGCTGCTGTTGCGGTCCTCCTCTCTGTAGCTCTCTGGGACAGTTTTTGTGTCTGAGTCCACAGTACTCGACTAGGGTCATGTCCTGATGGAAGTCACGACCCAATGCTGCGTACTCCCTCCTATACTCTGCAATGTCGTCTGCATGAGTGTGGGGCCTCTATGCTATCAGTGGCGGTGCTGCTATCGGGGGTGCCCTTTGGAAACTTGAAACAAGGGTCTGGGAATCCTACTCGCAGAGGTGTATGTGCGAGAGGGTGACTGGGGTCTACTGCTTGCTTCTGAGTTCCCTTGTGCTGCATGTAGGACTTGTGTGTCTGGGGTGCCCACTCTAAACAATCTATCAAGCACCTGTGCTAAGGACTGAGACATGGTCCGTTGACTAGCTAACATATCGTTGATAACCTGCATGAAAGTTGTCTCTGGATCTACGGGGGCCTTGCCACTGCCCTTTGGTCGCTCATATTTGTCTCCTAGCATCCTCTCTACCTCGCGCTAAGCCTAACGCTCTGCCCTTCTCTCTGCTTCTCTGTGTGCCTCTTCCTCTTCCTCTGAGCTAGGAGGAAAAGGGGGAAAGTCAGGCCTATGCCTTCTTTCCTTATGCCTGCTGTAAGTGACATATTTGTCACCTACGTGTTCACGACCCTCTGGGTCTTCTGCTGTAGTCATTGTCTTTAGTCACGGGCTGGCAGGACTAAAGCTCTGATACCACTGTAATGTTCCTGACTTGGCTAGTTTAGGAAATGTTGTTAATGTGTATGTAGGATCTATTGTTTACAGCATATAAATGATCATACAAATAATAAATGCGACAAAGGACTGCAAAGTTTGTATTATGATATCTCTGCGGATTACAATAGGTTGAATGCGGCTGAATAAAGTAAATACACTCGACTAGATCAAAAGACAAAAGGATCTTAGCCAGAATACAAATAAGCAACTAAAAGATAATACCCAGAATATGTGAGGGCTGCAGAATCAATAGGTGCGTTGGGAATATGGCAGCTCTGATGGTAACTGCTAGAAGTCTAGAAAGTTCGCCCTGGTAGCTATACTTCTCAGAATGGCCTGGAAACTGTCCCAAATGATGCGCCCTGCTCTAGTCCTCAGTACTGGTATCTGTTGGACCCCTCTGCTGATGAGTCTGGACCCCGGATGGATACCCCTGGGGGAATGCGCCCCTCTTCTTCTGGCAAAATGTGTCCTAGTGATTCCACTGTCGGGATCGGACGGGATATGTCTCAAAACGACCACCTTGGTCTACTGGGAAATGGGTCGGAAGGGTTTCCCTGAATCTGGTCTGATGCTCGCTCTGGGACCCCAAATGTGCCTGCCAAAAGTGCCGCACATCCAAGTCTGGAAAATGCATCCCAGTTGATTCCTTTGCCAGAATCTGATGAGGAACCAAGCAAAAGATGCGCCTTGCCCTCCTCTCAAATGGGTCGGAGGGAAATGTCAGAATTCCCCCTGGATGGGGTAAGTCGACCTAAAACCCCCCTCAGAAGTTGCGCCCTCCCTCTGGATGAATGTGCCCTTGCTGCTGAACACTATGTAACTGCTGCTGAAGAATAATGGAAGACCTGAATAATCTTCCCGGTGACTAGGGTGTGTCTCTCAACATCGAAATCAACCAACTGGTGTCTTCCTCCTGGAATCCACTGAACTATCTCTCTTGAGATGCGCCTCTTTTCTCAATGACAAGTCGTAATCTGCATAATAATGAATTAGGTCGCTGACCCTTCCTTTATAGCTTTCCAAAACCCTAAATCACTGTTGAAACCCTAATTCATTGTTGACTTCTATTTTTAGCTCATAATAACTAAAAAACGCTTTTAACCCTTTTTAGCTCAATGTCACTTTTCGAATATAACACCTGTGACTGGAGTGACCTCTAGTAATCCTGTTTACCCCTTTTCTGGCCCTGGCTATAGTCTAACGGGGCGGTTTAGACCATTAAGCCTCCTCTCTGGAGCTCCTATTTGGAAAGGGACATTACAAAATCACATCCAATAATTAAATTACCCAAACATGTGCGTCAAATCCCTCTCAACCCAGACAAATGCTCAAAGACGTTATGCAATTTGACAAGTTAGGTTTGGAGAAGGTCTCAGGGTGTCCTATTGGGCTAACCTCCCTTAAGTTTGGTGTGTTTCCCAGGTGAGATCTAATCCAAGTCATGTAAGTGTATGAAGTGGCATGGGGTGCATGTAATAACAGGGAAATGTAAAGTCTTACCTGTGGGTGCCTTTGTAGAGGGCAAGCTGCACCTTGTCATAAATGCAATTGTTGTTGGATAACTGAGAGGGGGGGTGAATCAGTAATAGCGTAATTATAATCCTTTTTCTTGAAGAATTACATTCATTAGAAGCACCAACTTCCTTTGTTTTCCAACTGCAACTGGAAGGAGGCTCCAACCCCCTAGTTTCTCAGGCTACAACCAGAGGGAAGCTCTAACTCCCCAATTCTCTGGCTACAACCAGAAGGAGGCTACAACCCCCAATGTTCTCCGGCTACAACCACCTGTCCTTGCCCCGTCCTGCCACCCTGAAGTAGAAGTAGAATGATGGAACCACTGTCACACTATCTCTGTGAGATATACTGCTGTAAACCTGTACCAATAAATCTGAACCATGCATCAACCTGTACCTAAACTTGTAATCAACCTGTACCATAAACAAGTGCATCAACCATGCACCAACCTGTAATCAACCTGTACCATAAACAAGTGCATCCAACCATGTACGAAGTATGTACCAATCATGTGTCAACTACTCATCAACTATTACTCATCAATATGTACCAACTTCATCAACTATACACCTCATGTATGTGTGACAACTCATCAACTATTTGTCTCAACCATGTACTCAACATGTACCACAACCAAAAGCCCTCATCAATTTCATCATCCAAATCTGATTTGTAGCTCTATAATAGACCTGGTGTATATGATCACATTCCTGCAAACCTTCCTTACTTTAAAAACAAGAGACTAGCATTTTCATCAAACTTTTCTTTAGTCTCACATGCCTAGTTTTGGATTAGTCAACAACCCTAACTTGAAGTAATCATAACTTTGAACCTGTAATGTATAAAGATCTGAAACTGATACATAATGTTCTTCGGTGTGTTTTATGCAATTCCTCCAAGTGTCACTACTTGGAACCTCTCAGAAAATGAGTTATAGCAAAAATGACATACCTTGCTGAATTCTGGCTTATTCTAGAGAGCGACCTTGTAGAGTGTGCCCTGCACAAAATATTTGATGAATTGATCTGAAACTGTTACACAACATACTACAGACTGTACTCTAACCAACACATTTGGTCTCACTGAATTTGGATCTGTTATGAAGAAGTTATGATGTTTTTACCCGAAACACCTGATTTTGACTAGTTTCAGGACTGGCCACAAACCCTATTTTCCACAACGTGTAACTCCCAAAATACAATGACCCACAGGCTGAATTTTTTACCACAGATACTTGGATATATTTTCTCACTTGCAGAGCAATTTCAGGATCTGAATCATTATAGAAAAAAAGTTATAGCGAAAATGGTGAGATGAACTGTAAATAACATACCTTAGAAAGCACCATCAAAATAATTTATCCGTCCTTGCATTTCGGCCTTTTTTTCTTCACTTTCCTCAGAATTTCGGCTTAGATATTATTTGGTTACCTTCGACACCTATAGATATTCAATATGCTCAAGTGTGTTTCAAATGAAAGAGCCTTGCCTCTTATTTATACTTTCCAAGTAGCTTCCTTAAAAACATCTTTTAGGTCACTTGGCCCACTTTCCTTATTTTAGGGTTGGGTCCACTTCTAATTTCTCCATTAAATTTATTATTGAAATAATTTATTTTGTATTCACTTTGAATTATAATACATTCAT
>ML877985.1:3532-21131 GCA_009831015.1 Picea engelmannii
CTATGTGTCTTTTTCAATACTTCAACAATCTCTAAAATTTGATTTTTCAATGTTTTCTAAATACAAAAAACAATTTTTTGAAAGAAAAGCTTGTTGTTCACTTTCCAAAAAGGACTCTCACTAAGCTAATGAGAATACAAAAATCAAATAAATGAACAAGCAAATAACAACCCAATCAACTCTTTCAACAAAAGCAAAAATAAAGAGCAAGCCAATTAGTCTTCTCAATGCAAATGAAAATGTTCTTTCAAACCATAGACAAATAATAAAACCAAGCAAACTTAACTTTCCACCAATCACTGGATCTCAACAAATCAAACACATTCAGACGCTGAAGTCAGAGAGAATGGTTTTACCAAGAAGAGTCAAGAAATGAAAGTCAAGTCACAAATGCCAAGAAAAGCCTTGAAACCCTAAGACTATTCACACATGCAAACTGAAGCAAGAAAGGTATCAATCCACAGTCCAAGAAGCCAATAAGATGTATTTCAACCGATCTGGGCAGTTAGAAACACTAAAACTCAACTTCAAAATTTTTGAAAAAGACTGTTCGCAGGCAAGCAGTAATACACAGTGCGAGAATCATAGATTCTCATAGGCAACCTTTTAGCAAGGTGCGAGGTTCTCGCACTGAACCCTATGAGCAGGGTGCGAACCTGACTAGTTCTCGCAGGCTGCAGTTAAGCGCAGTGCGAGAAGTCCTGGATATGACACAAATTTTGAAAATTGAAGTAAAATTTCAAAAAACTTCTGGACTTAGAAGGTCTATCAGGATATCCTGAAGACTCAAAGACTGATAAAACAAGAGAAATGCGAAACTAGAGCAAATGGCCACAGAAAAATACAAAAAGCCACCAAAAAATGGGATTGTTCCCCAATGGAGTCGCCAATTTTGTTTTAGGATTAATCCGTAAGTGCAGACACAAACCGATCTCCCTAGATCCACCTGGATCTAGAACAAAGCATGACAGAATAATACTCTTTCCCTAGATTTAGACTATTGAATGAACTAGGAGGCAAGAATCATGACCATACCTTGTGATCGCTTCCTTGGGTCTTTGTTTTTCCAGCTTCGCTCCAATGTTCTTGTGCCGTCAAGACCAGGACATCTCAAACCAATTGAAGTGAAAACAACTCAATATATTCAACAATTAATCTATACATATGATCAAGGAGTTATGTAATAAAGCAACATTAGCTTTATGGGAAATGGACATATTACTGTATTAAATTGATATAAAGAAAGGATTACAACCTGAGCGTTGATGTTGCAAACCTCCTTTCGATGGCTCCTGGCTCTGACACACACACTTGCTCATGCATGAAGAAGATCAACCACTTTTGATAACCTTGCTGGAGTTCTTAGCTGCTGTAGCATCAGTCCTTCACACAATCTTCCACTAATTCTCCAATGTCTTCTTAACCTTGTTTGCTTCTAAACTTTTCCATGAGAATCCCCTCTATATATAAGAGAGAGTGAATTAGTTACTTGGATAGGAATGATCCCAAAATATCAGGAAAACCAGTACTTAGATAACCATTCGAATGCCATCTCATCATTCTAGAAGATTCCCTTCTAGAAGGTTCGAGAATTCATCTTTTTCCCTTCAATAGAAAGAGTTCGCACCCTAACAGTTAGGCACAGTGCGAACTTCTCACACCCTGGCTTAAGGCAGCCTGCGAGAATCATGCATTCTCGCAGGCAAATGTATTGGTAGCTTGCGAACCTTCCTCAAAACTGTGATTTTTGGAAAGAGATAAAGGTAACTTTTCTCTGGAGAAAGTTCTAATGAAGAGCTTGAATACACCATGATCAATATATCATCTTGATGACCAAAATCATGGATAACACTAATACTCTACCTAAAGAAAATCAGGATGTTGGCTCTATAATTCACAACATAAGCATATGCAATCCATCCAATGACACACCTTCACCAAATCCATTTTAATAATTAACTACAATTAAACATGTAATGATAGGGCCATCGAGAATATGAGGGGGTTTATAATGAATGAAAAATGGTAGTATGGACGATAATCAACAATGAATATTGTTCAAGCAACGCAAAGCCATTTTCTTCCAAAAACAATATCTCCATGTCACAATTTCCAACCCGTAATCATTATCCAATCCTCTTTAATATTTTTACTTAAAAAATGATATTCAAGATAACATAACTAGGGATGGATAAAATGTTATTGGGAAGGTGGTGGGCATATAATGAGCGAAAAATGAGACAATGAACGAGAATAATAATGATTATTGTTCTCTTACAAGAATCATTTATTGACTTTAAAATCAATATTTCCATTATCCAACAACAATCATTTAAATATCCACAAAATTATTTGAGTATGCATTGTTTACCGTGCACATTTATTTCCAAAACTTCCACGAAATTATGTTTGTGCTATAGTTCTCTTTTAAACTTTGACACACATAATCCACAACATGGCAACAATACTTTTATCATACAAGATCCACGATATGGCAATATTTTCTTTAAACTGTCCAATATCAATCTCAAAGAAAATGACAGGGTTATTAAACTATTAAAATTTAATTTCTCCTTTTAAAACCATAGATATTCTTTAAACTGGCGTTATGCATGAGATCGTCATCAAAGCAATCTGACTCAGTCAAAACCATAACCAGAATGCCTCAAGTCGACATGAGAGGCTGAGAAGAAAACAATCGTAAAACCCCTTGACTGTACATCACATAGAATTTACATTACAACCCAATACAGTTGCCAAAAGAAAATTGAGGTTGAAACCCTAGACAATCATGGTGAGCATCAAATCGAAATCAAATTCAAATCGAAAAAATCTCCTTAAGGGTAATCAATAAGCGGGCCACAGTTCAGTGGGTCGAATAAATATTCCCACTGTTTGGTCAAAACAACCAACAAGATTTTGAATCTGGGCTAATGTTTATTTACTTGCACACCTTATTGGATGGAGAAACAAGTCCTAGAGTGGACCTGTGGGTATATATTTTGAAGAGTGGTTGCAAGCTAAAGCAAAAACAACCCCTCCCCTTCACAAAATTTTCCACAAACTTCCCAAAGCGGCCACCAAACAAAATACACAGGCCATTATTTCATAAAAAACCACGGCAATAATGAAACTGTATATCTTCTATAGTCTGGGTATGAGGTGAGGGTACAACAGTCACATAACCTAACTATTCCTTTTCCTTTACAGAGAAAAACCCATTAAATTTAAACCACAAGAAACGAGCAAAACTGAATGCGTCCACCATAAGACGTTTGCTAACAGGAAGAAACCCAAATCGAATATATCTTACACGACAATAATGCCCATAAAAAATCCACTGTAAACTTTGGAAAACAAACACATTTTGCATGCAAACTCTAAGAGCCAACAAAATAATTTTATCCGGAGCAAAGAGAAATCCATGAATGAAGAGGTAAAATACCATACCTGTTAGAAGAATGCTAGCAAATTAACATAGCACAATTTCTTTCGCCAAAGTCCGAGCACGATGGAGGCGCTACTAGCCAGAGAAACCACAACAAGCGTGAATGGAATAATGAAGGTGGTGGCTTCGAGGTAGGGTAAGAACGGCGTGCATTAAATGCACATCGCTTCTCCTCTTTCCACATTAAATGCCATCAACCACATCTGACTATGGAGCACACTTAGCCTCCAAGACTTGTTCCAGACATAAAATATCAACCATCATTTATCCAATAAACATAACATACCATTTCGAAACTCGAAGTCGAATCAGTCTCTCATATGAATTTCGTAGTTGTAAAATGCCCATTTAAAACTTTTAACACTTAGCACCGAAATAACATGTCCCACATTCCTTGCTAGTGGAGTATTATAACCAACATAATAATCATTTACCCATATATATAAATATACCATAAGTTACATGTGGGTTATAGTTGGACCAATATATCAAAATCTAGGGGTAGCAAGAGTAAACTGATATGTTTAATAAAACAAACATTTTCTCTGTTTTAAAATCAAAATGTTAACACACCCAACATCCCTTAGTTGCACATAGAAACAAGTTAGGATCTCCCCTTATTCTCAAACTGTAGAATCTTTCTCCTAAGGTAATCATGAGCACAGTGAGAGGAGCACTTTTTATCATTATTTTTCTAAAGGGGTCCCACCTATCTAGTATTATTTAAAATATATATAATTAATAATGCATTGCAACTCATTTCCAGGAAGGGATTTTACGTTGCATTTTTGGGCTTCAACAAACTGGCAATTCCGCAGGGAAATATGTAGAACTTAGAATGCTTGGTTCCACGAACTAGTAGAAGTAGGTGATTGAGAGTGTTCATAAAATAGTTATGCAACATGGGGAAAATGATGGTTTAAGGGAAATGATGAGATGGGATTTCGGGGAATAACTTATGGAAAGTGATATGTATGAGGGGAAGTGGTCCTGTATGCATAAAAATCAACAAGGTTCACAACTAATGGAAATTTTTTCTTGAAACTTCAAGGAGTATGATTTTGATATGTCCTTAGATCTCAGAATGGAGGGAATAAAAGGGATAGCATAAACCGTGAAGAAAACAAGACCAACTATACTACAACAATATTGACAGAAAAAGCTATTCCATCAGTGTCTCAAAAAGATGGTATCGTAGTAGTTGTGTTTATCTTGTTTTTATTGATGAACAATACTTACAGAGTGACATAATTATGTAAAAATTGTTCCAAACTTTATTTCTGATGACTATGCAAAATAAACAACAGAAAATCAAACACAATAAACCAAAGTGACAGAAAAAAAATGTAAGACAAAAATATATACAACAGTCATATTTACACAAAAATAGAACCAATGGTCAAGATGGTTCCACATAGTGCTTCAAGTGGGAACCATTGGTACTGTAAGAAAACAATCACTCATCCATGTCTTTAAGAAGATATGGATTTGTGTCGAGGATAAAAGCAATTTTGAAAGGACCTAGCCATAGCTTTTCGAATTTAGAATGTCTCCCTCTCTTAGCATGGGCTGAATCCTACAATAAGCCCTTGTCATCAATTTTAAATTCAACTGTCTTTTCTCTTTAGTTAAGATACTTTTTACTTCTTTACTGACATTTATCACAAGAACTTGCAAATTCATAAGAATCGCGAAAAATCAAAGGCCAATAATAACCATTTCTTATGATCTTAAAAGCAATAGCATTAGCAGAAAAATAGACTTGGAAGGATTTAAAGAAACACCAAATTTTCTACAGCGCATGAGAACTTTTCTAAGATTACCGAAATGATCCAACCAATTTTTAGAATAAACAGTCAAATCATCAAGATACACTTGGACAATCTTACCAATTAGATCGTCAAAAGATATCTGCATAGCTCTTTGAAAGGTGGCACTTGCATTCGATAAACCAAATGGCATACATTCATAAGCAAATGTGCCCCACCATGTGGTAAATGTGGTTTTATATCTATAAGTCCCTTTACCTTGATTTGATTATATCCAGAAAAATCGTCAAGTAAGGACATCATTTGAGACTTTGCAGCCTGTTGTAAAATCATTTTCATATTAGGAAGTGGAAAATGGTCTTTGACATTTTCCCCGTTTAACGCATGGAAATCTACGCATAATCTGATCTGACCGGTAGTTTCCCGAACAGGGACCAAATTTGAAACCCATTCAAAATACTTAACTGGAAATATTATATTAACTTTCAACAATTTTTCCAATTCTTTTCTAATAGTGGCTTCAAGTGTAGGATTAATAGGTATTTTTCGTTTGCCTAACTGGTTTTGCCCCTTCCTTGATAGGAATGACATGTTGTATCAGAGCAGGATCAAAACCACGAAGATCCTCATATGACCAGTCAAAAACATCTTGAAATTCACAGAGTAATTTCGTGAATTTTGCTTTCTCTTCATCAGAACATTGGGCACCTAATTTAATGATATTTGGAGATTCAAATGTCCCAATATTCAAGGAAATGGTATCACCAACTATCCTTTTTGGCACCTCTTCCTTATGTGTTTCTTTTTTTCCTACGTCACTTGACGAATATGAACTTTCGAGAGGAGTCGAGCCTTTAGGAAATTTGTTGTCTTCAACAGAGATGATTTCCTTGGGTTTAAAAGGTTCATTTTGTATGAAAGTACAAATGCCTTTGTCACCAGGGAAAACTTTCCATGATTCTATGTTGTCAGGGAGGTGAGGATGGTATAGATATTGGAACGTACAATAAGGTCTTTGAGGTAAAATTTGTCGAGTAGGGGAATCCATAAAAATATCTAATCTATTAGCCATTGAATTAAGTTCCCTTTTAACATGAGTGATGTTAAATGATACCAGATTTGAAATCAACATCCAAACAACTTGGGTATAATGCTTAAGTAACTTATTTTTTGGTACATAAATCTTCCACACTAGGTTCACAATAAGTTCATAATCACCAAAGACTATAAGGTGTCCACAACCAAGGTTATATGCATTTTCAATTCCCAACAACAAGGCCTCAAACTCAACAACATTATTTGTACAAGCAAATTCCAACCTATAAGAGAAATTGTGAATTTTTCCTATAGGGGAATATAGAATGATGCCAACTCCATTACCTTCGTTAGAATATGAGCCATCAAAATGCACGTGCCACATGCCATCATCAAAATAATTTGGTTCAAGTATAGTATCACCTTCATCGACAAATATAGAGTACACCCCTAAATATTCTTCGAGGTAATTTACATTGGGTTGAGGGACACTCTCTATATAAGGTGAAATTCTTCCTTCCCTAAGAACTATAATATTATTTCCGTTTCGAGGAACAGACAAATGTGTGCCATCAAGTGAAAGGTATCCACCAATTAAGGCTTGCTAGTCCCTTCCCAAAATAATTGAGTAATTACTCACCGACATGTCAATTACTTGGATATTGAGAGTTATCCTTATCTCGGGATGTGCACACAAAACTAGGGTTACATCCTTGATTTCACCTATAGTTGATTGTTTCAAATTATTATAAGAGAGCATGCTTCTAGAATTTTCGTTGGTACATGATAAGCCAAGTTCTTCCATGATAATTTTAGACATCACACTTGGACCAGATCCGCCATCATTTAGGCAACAATGAGCTATTGTATCCATGATTTTTACTGAAATATAGAAAGGTTTTTTTTTTTCAAGGTTCCTAAAGTTATTTACACCTCTCTTATCTATAGTTGAATCCTCTTCTTTCGGCTCTTCAAATAGATTGGCTATGGTGGAAACTTTACCTTCCATAAAATTCTTAGGATGATTTTTTTATTTAGGGACGACAACCATGTCCAAAAGGGTAGCATCAACTTTGATATTAGACAATTGGTTAAGGATATTGTATTTAGAAGAGGGAAGAGGAGAAGATACTCCTTGATCACTTGAAGTTCAGACAATTTGTGTATCAACATTTGGATAAGACGAGCTTGGGGCAGAAGAAGTGCGGGGAAGATCAAATTTTCTCTTGGCAGTGTAAGATTTGTTCCTGGTATTGACTATCACAACATCCTCTGGTTCAACTCAATCTAAAAAAACGATCATGGTATCAGAACTTTTTCCAAATATCTTATCTCTATCATTTATTCTAACTTCGTAGGTGTTTTTATCATGGTTTTCTTCACAAAAATTACACCAAGTGCGAGTCATTATGGCCTTTGGCTGAAAAATGTTCTCATTAGTATTTCTAAAAGGCGTTAGGGAAGAAGAAGAAGCCACAGGGGAAGAGGAAGAGGTTATTCCTTTTTGTTCGTAGGCTATCATCCTATTATTCATATCTTGCATGAGTTGTAGAATGGTAGACATGCTTGTTTTCTTGACCAAGTCTCCTTTAGGAAGACCCGTCTTTTCAAGTTTCTCTTTGTATTCTAAGAAAGTCTGAAGGGCAGAACCAAGATTTCCAATAACCTTTTCTTCAAGTCTATGATGATAAGGAGAAGGTAAAGTATTATAATAATGCATGAACACAACTTGATTTTGAGGACAAATTAATTCAGGAATTTGATTATATAGCTTGGTGAAGCAAAGGTTAAAAGACTTAATGGTTTCACCATCTTTATAGGAAATATTGTTGTACTCCCTTAACTGATCAGCTGGACTCTTGGGCTGTCCATAAGTGGAGTTAAACCAATAGACCAATTCTTCCCAAGTTGAAAGGATTTTAGGCGGGAGATAAAAAAAATTAGTTGCAGCTTTCCCTTCAAGAGAATTGACAAATAAACGTATGGAAGTATTGTTATCGTTAGCCCCTATGTTATGACAAGCATTAGAAAATGCTACCAGGTGTCCATTCATGGTAACGATACCATTTCCCGAGAACCTACGTAAGTGATCTTTGAATTTTGGCAATGGTTGGGTGGCTGGTGCAAGATTCAAGGGGGAAGACACGTGCGAGGTGGTGGTTGTAACATCTTCTTCAAATTGGAAAATCCCATATTTCTTGATGACCTTATCAGGATTGGTAGTAGATTGAATAGGGATTTGATGACTATAGATACTACCAATCACAGATGAAGCGAAAGGTTGTGAGGAGGAGGAACCTCCAGTGCCACTACCACTACCCGAAGACGTCATATTGAAGGTGATAGGTATGGGAGATGAAGATGAACTGGAAGAATCAAATAAGGTTCACCTAAGAGCACTTTGTTGTGTTTGTCAAACAAACTTTCTCCTCCCTATTTCACAAATAGCAGTAACTTCAGGGGACAAACCTCTTCTTCTTCGAGAAATACGAGAATTAGAGGACATGAAACAAAAAATATAGAAATATGTAAGAGGATAGGTTACTGCTGATTTCTGGGCTACCTTTGCCTGACTTCCCAATGTTTACGAATGTTTATGTCCCTTTCAATTACTTACCAAGAGTGTTCAAGTTCACCATGAGTACTAGCAGTTTCTAAAATAGTGTTGAATAAAGTCAATGTAATGTTGGTTTGGTCATCAAGACCGTTTCCAATATTGGGTTGTCTCGTAACAAGTACTATCATGGAAAAAATCAGTCAAAGCATAATCATACAAAATAGAAAAATGAAATATAATCGTGATATAATCAACCAGAGATATATGGAAGACCTCGCTAGTATGGTCGCCAAATAAATGTTGAGGAAAAGGTATGACGAACCTTACTCAAGCATTTTTAGATCTTGCTAGGCTAAGGCAAGATAGTTGGGAATGTTACCCAGAGTTTATAGCCTTTAATTCAAAACAATCTCTTAATCCACATGTAATATGTATGAGGGACTAAGGCTGATTTTATATGTTATATGTAACTATGAAAAATAAAATAAGCATAGATATACATAAGTTTGTACATGGATAAGAAACAAGAATAAAAGTAAAATATGAACAAAATCATTAAGATACACATGTGAGACATAAATAAAAAAAAATGATTTTTGTATTAACTTCATTATGAGATACAAAGAATAACTCTCTTTATAAACCCCTGTGAGGGTGGGACCAATGTCAAATTTAGAAGTCTCTGATGGGCACCATACAAAAAGACTCTGACAACAAAAAGAAAACTGAAGCTAAAGATCAACTTTCCATAAAAATGTTGTCACTTGACTCTGCAAAATATGCTTTATCAATCATGAAATCTAATCCATAAACAAACAAAAACACATAGACTACCAAAGATAAATCATACACCTTTACAAACAGGCTGTTGAAAGATATGATTCAATTTTGAATCCTATTGCCTTCAATAAGACCCTGATGTCATCAAGATGGTTTTAGTTTTCTAGTAAACTCAAAATGAATGAAGAAAAATAATTGTCTCACAAGTATAGAGCATACGTTATATCATAATTTCTCCTTATGTTCTTTCCTCCCCTTTTGTCTCTTCAATTGATTGAACTTTTATTCTTTCTCAATAATTTATGGTAGTTCAACTACCTTTCTTTTGTTAAGCTTAATTAACTTAACTAATTAGTTGAGACAAATAAATAATAATATATATAGATAAGGGTCTATTTAAATAATAACTAAATAGGTGGGACCCCTTGTCACTCCCATTTTTAATTCTTTAATAATCATCAAAACATGAAGTATAATACCCCAAAGATTTAATTCAAACATCCGCCTTGTAACTCCCATCCTCATATTAATAGTAAAATATTTTAATATCAAAAAATAAAACATGACTATATCCAAAAATAACATTATATCCATGCTGTCCAAAATTCTGTCTAAATATGTATTTGTTGTCCAAAATTCCGTCACATCAAATAAAAAGACTGTCCTCAAAAGAAAATAGCATTAACAACATTAAAAACCATATTTTCTATGATAGACGGTTTGACTCTTTTCACTACTGCTCTCTTTTGATCTTCTTGATGTTTTTCCTTCTGTAGTAGTTTTAGGTTGATTGGAACCTTGAGGATGGATTTTTCTGATGAAATGGGAGCAATTATCTTTGAGGTGGAGATGGGAGGACACTGATTCAAATGAATTTTCAGAAGAGTTAGGGGAATTGGCCACTTTTTTCCCTTTGTCAATCTTTGGTTTGGGCATAGTGGTTTTAAGCCTTTTGCTTGCATGTGAAGACTGGGCTAGTGAAACAATGTGATCAACTTGTTCATTTGGATTAAATGGTGGTGGAGGATGGGGAAATGACAATGATATTGTAGGCTACCCATTATGATGTGCAACAGGTTGGTGGACGATCTCTTACCAATCATCATTGGCAAGTGGTTTTGGCTCAATAGAAATATGAGGGGAAACACGAATACCAATTAAATTTTGGTGTGGATGGAAAGGAGGCCTCTCAGGCCTAGGTTGCAGAATTCCTTGGCCAACTAGATTAAAAAACCCAGCTTGGAAAAGTTGATTTAGTTCTTTTGGATCAACATCAAAATGCATTGAGAATCATGGCCTTCAACGACCTCTTTGCCAATTATTTCCTCTACCTATGCCATTGCTGCCCCTGCTAAAGAAACTCATCCCGAAGCAATATTCCAATCAGAATATGAATTTTTTTATCAATCCATTCACTAATACTCTACCTAAATAAAATCAAGATGTTGGCTCTATAATTCAAAACAAAATCATATGCAATCCATCCATTGACACAACTTCACCAAACCCATTTTAATAATTAACAACAATTAAACATGGAATGATAGGGTCATCAAGAATATGAGGGGGTTTATAATGAATGAAAAATGGTAGTATGAACGGGAATAAACAATGAATACTGTCCAAGCAACACAAATCCCTTTTCTTCCAAAAACAAAATCTCCATGTCACAATCTCCAACCCATAATCATTATCCAATCCTCTTTAATATTTTTACTTCAAAAATGATATTCAAGATAACAGAATAGGGGATGGATAAAATGTTATTGGGAAGGTGGTGGGCGTATAATGAGCGAAAAACGAGACAATGAATGAGAATACTAACGATTATTGTTATGTTACAAGAATCATTTATTGACTTTAAAATCAACATTTCCATTATCCAACAACAATCATTTAAATATCCACAAAATTATTTGAGTATGCATTGTTTACCATGCACATTTATTTCCAAAACGTCCACCAAATTATGTTTGTGCCATAGTGCTCTTTTAAAATTCAACACACGAAATCCATAACATGGCAACAATCCTTTTATCATACAATATCCACGATATGGCAACATTTTCTTTAAACTGTCCAATATCAATCTCAAAGAAAATGATAGGGTTATTAAACTATTAAAATTCCATTTCTCCTTTTAAAACCATAGATATTCTTTAGACTGCTGTTATGCATGAGATCGTCGTCAAATAAATTTGACTCAGTTAAAACCATAACCAAAATGCCTCAAGTCGACATGAGAGGTTGAGAAGAAAACAATTGTAAAACCCCTTGACTGTACATCACATACAATTTACATTACAACCCCAAATAACATCTGCCAAAATAAATCGAGGTTGAAACCCCATGCGATCATGGTGAGCATCAAACCCACATCAAATTCAAGTCAACATACTCTTCTTATGGGTAATCAACAAGCGAGCCATGGTTCAGTGGGTTGAATCAATCTTCCCACTGTTTGGTCAAAACAACCAACAAGATTTTGAATCTGGGTTAATGTTTATTTACTTGCCCACCTTATTGGATGGAGAAACAAGTCCTAGAGCGGGCTTGTGGGCGTAGATTTGAAGAGTGGCTGCAAGATAAACAAAAAACAACCCCTCCCCTTCACAAAATTTTCCACAAACTTCCCAAAGCGGCCGCTAGACAAAATACATGGGCCATTATTTCATCAAAAACCGTGGCAATAATGAAATTGTATATCTTCTACAGTCTGGGTATGAGGTGAGGGTACAACAGTCACATAACTTGACTATTCCTTTTCCTTTACAGGGAAAAACCCATTAAAATTAAACCATAGGAAAAGAGAAAAACTGAATGTGTTCACCATAAGACATTTGCCAATAGGAAGAAACCCAAATCGAATATATCTTACATGTCCAAAATGCCCATAAACAATCCATTGTAAACTTTGGAAAACAAACACATTCTTCATGCAAACTCTAAGAGCCAACAAAATAATTTTATCCGGAGGAGAGAGTATTCCATGAATGAAGAGGTAAAATACCATGCATGTTAGAAGAACGCTATCAAATTAACAGAGCACAATTTCTTAGGCCAAAGGCCGATCACAATGGAGGTGCTACCAGCCAGAGCAACCACAACAAGTGCGAATAGAATAATGAAGTTGGTGGCTTCGAGGTAGGGTAAGAACGACGTGTAGTAAATGCACGTCACTTCTCCTCTTTCCACATTAAATTCCACCAACCACATCCGACTATGGAGCACACTTAGCCCCCAAGACTTGTTCCAAACATAAAATATCAACCATCATATATCCAATATCCATAACATACAATTTCCAAACTCAAAGTCGAATCGGTCTCTCATATGAATTTCGTAGTAATAAAATGCCCATTTAACACTTAGCACCGAAATAGCATGTCCCACATTCCTTGCTAGTGGAGTATTACAACCAACATAATAATCATTTTTCCCATATATATAAATATACCATAGGTTACATGTGGGTTATAGTTGGAGCAATATATCAAAATCTAGGGGTAGCAAGAGTAAACTGATATGTTTAATAAAATAAAAAATTTCTCCATTTTAAAATCAAACTGCTAACACACCCAACATCCCTTAGTTGCACATAGAAATAGGTTGGGATCTCCCCTTATTCTCAAACCGTAGTCTCTTTCTCGTAAGGTAACGATGAGTGCAATGAGATGAATGCTTTCTATCATTATTTTTCTAAAGGGGTCCCACCTATCTAGTATTATTTAATATATATAATTAATAATGCATTGTAACTCATTTGCAGGCATGAATTTTATGTTGCACTTTTGGGTGTCAACAACAAGTTTGATGACTTCATCGTTGCTGAAAAAATTAAACAACCCATCACTGACAACTATAACAAATTTATCATATTCTGAGATTCTGTGAATGTTCACATATGAATGGGTGCGAGTATATGGGGGGCTAGATAAATTATGAACTCTTAGAATACCCATCAGGACATCATGATCACACATCACACAAATACACCATAATTATTAACAAATGCAAGTTCTTGCTTAAAATAGGGATTTCTCTAATGCATGTGCATTTCCAACAATAATGTGCTATAAGTGCCCAAAAACATTATTTCAAATGCAACTTTGTTGTATAATGTTGCTTTCATGGTGCTTGAAGATCCAAAAGTAACACAATGAATGCTTTTGTATCGCACTATATGGAAATAATTACGTGGAAATAAAAAAATGAGGGAGTACACACATTGCTTCTCTTTCCTTGGACACCCTCCTGGTCAAAATTTTGCTATATGAGGTAACACCCACTATGGTGCTTTAGCCTCATAGAGCCATCATAACTAACACCCCTAATGAAACTTGATTGATGTGGGGGATAATGTCCAAGTGAGGGACACCTTTCTAGACTCATTTTCCCTCTCCATGGATCATTATATCTCATTACTCTTAATTTTAAATTATATTCAACCATAGCTAACCAACCTTATAAACAAATATGTTATTATGATCCTAATTTAAAATATGCACAATAACTTAAAATCTAATATGAATATGCTATCAATTGAAGCTTTGATACCGTTGTTATGCGATAAACAATAATTCTCCTATTTTTTCCTTGAAATATTTTTGGCATTGGGGTTTTCCCAGGAAATAGAATTTGTCCCACTCTCTAGCTTGTAAGTGATAATGAGAGTGCTAGTACCTTGCTAGCCCCACACTAATATCCGAAAAAAATAGACTTTCTCACATGTACATACCCTACCCCCTTATAGAATTGAACATGTGACCTCCAAGGAGAAAAGCCATGAATTTAATTGTTAGAACCACTCAGGGTGTACAACCAGAATTCTTCTATTATAATTTATAACCACTATCTGAAAAAACTTTTGAAATCTGAAATATGGAATTAGATTTGAAAATCAGAAAGCTACAACAACCCAAATTCTGAAACTAACAAGGAATTAAGTGCACCAAATCTTCAACACTTTTAAGATTAATAACAACAAAGAGGTGAACAATAGTAACATCCACGAAATACTAGAGAGTTCTGTCGGAACTAAACATAGCCTTAAAGAACATAAGTAAATCTCAACAAGAAACAACTTCTAAGTGAACAACATCATATAACCCAGAAAGTAAGTGCATCGAAAAAAAACTCTCATGACAAACTATGGACCCCAAATTAAGCCAAATCCATAGAAGTATGACGCTTCTCTCAACCCAAATGGTCTCCTCTTTGAGACTCCCTATAACAACACACTTCACAAAATATCCTATTCTAATGCGCATGAGCCATTTTTTAACTAATGATCCCACTTTTTTTTTGGAAAGGAGAATTTGCAATCCTCGATGAGTGACACTTATGAGTGGGAGCTAATAAATATTGAATATAGGTACATACATAACAACAAAAGTTGAATGTGAGCATGAATAACAATAATCATTAATGTGTCCCCGGATGGGGTGCCAATGCGGGACAAATGTCACCAGGAGAGGACGCGAGGTGGCCAACATGGCGATGGCCATGTGACAGGAGTGTGTCACACCCTCCCGCCACCCTCATGGTTTTAAGAAAAACTTGCCCTAGCCAAGGCGCCATTACTCTCAGTGCGCATGGACTAAGCTTTCTGTCCTGTCGATGGCTCATATCCATCAACCAGACTTTACTCAGCTCATGCGCGCTTGCCTCTTTCAGCATTCTCGACAGCATGATTTCCACCAGGTGCATTCGCAGTTGTTCTCTTCCAAGGCCGAGACCTCCTGTGACTTTCACTCCTCCCAGCTGCTCCTTCGCTACCTATGCTTCCTTTTGACACTTGCAAATCCCCTCAATGTCCCATGCATGCCGAGACAAAGGGGGAAATCCAAGCGAGGCTCGACTTGGCAGCCCAGCCGACAACGTGTGGTTCTCCGACCCTCGCCTGCACCATCTCCCAGCTCGTCACCTTCTTCATCTTCCTTTCCCTCTTCTCAGTCGCAATCTGTTCAAATCCTTAGCAACCTCTCGCCCCTCTCATCGCCCTTTGCAAGTCGGCTGGAGTGGTTCGCCATCTCAAGAAATTCCCTGGGTTTCAACCCAGGACCCTTATCCGATTTGGATTCCACCTCGCTGCCACTTCCCACAGTGCCACACAACTTGCTGACGAGCGCACCAGTCCAGCCAGAGATCTCAATCAACTAGCCTTACCTTAAACCACAACTAGAAATCCTTGGACCTCAACCAAGGCCTCACTCCTTCGCAGACTCACAATTGCAAGACAACCTTGCAATTCTGTAAGGATTGGTCTTTGAATTATGGCAAGGCCTGGACAACCTACAGTTCTAGATGAAAATCTTGGACATGAAGACTTCCACACTCCTACAATTGCTCTCAACTCTGCAGGGGGCATGCCACTCAACAACAGGAGACGACGACGCCACAAGGGGTGGAAACGAAGACGACATAGGTGCTGGAGGCGAAGACGACACAGGGGTTGGCGACGACGTTGAAATAGGCGTTGCCATGCATGAGCCCATGGAGGAGGGAGGGACACTGGTGGAGGATGAAGCATCACTGGCCATGGACCCAACGACCAATGCCACCTCCCTGGAAGCGTGGCCACGTTACAAGCCCACCACATGACCTGCACAGGTTTCTTCATGTTTGCTTAGTAAAGTGTCTGAATTTCCTTTTGCTTTATAGGGTCTATGGTCATATTTTGTATGTGGTTTTTACATCAGGGTTAGTTGATAGGCCGATTCAGTCTCCCACAGGGGACTGAAAATTTTATGTATAAGTCTTTGTAATTTTTAAGACTGGTACCTTAAGACAATGGGATTTATTTTAACTGGTTGCCTGAACTAGTTTCCCTCTGGGGCAGTTCAGTGCCTATAGTCTGGAACAAATGGGGATACTGTAATTTTTGCTTT
Organism: Picea engelmannii; assembly: GCA_009831015.1. NCBI lineage: Eukaryota > Viridiplantae > Streptophyta > Pinopsida > Pinales > Pinaceae > Picea > Picea engelmannii. The sequence continues at coordinate 20,012 of ML877985.1, forward strand.
TTGAAGGATTTTTATACAAATCCTACTTACAAAAAAAAAACAATAATCATTAATGTGAACATGCATTACTAACTCTTTGTAATGTCCCACCTACTTGCTGTTACAAATTTGTGTCTATTGTTGCAGTAATCTAATAGTTTTCTCGCTGAGGACTTTCGTCAAACAATTGGTAAACATACCCATATTCCACCATAAAACCTCTTATGTTTGTTGTAGATATTTATGATGTAGAGGTTTTGTCAAACACTTTGTGGACACACTCCAAAACCCAGTATAAACCCTCAACTTCTGTTGATATGTTTGTGTCTTCTACTGGTAAGTTTATGTTTAGGGATGATGTATATTTGTGGTTGTTTTGGTTCAAGTCTTTGGTCAAACAATTGGCACACATATTTTTTTGGCACACTAGAATTCTATTTGCATTAAATATTAAAAACAATCCATACATTTGATAGCAAATAATATGATCTTTATTCAACTGTTGTAATAGTAAATAAACCAACAAGTACAATTATGTTATGAATATGATTTCTGATCTGGAAAGACCCACTTGAAAAACAATAGAAATACTAGTGACATCCCTTTTCTATAGGCCCTAAACAATAATGGAACGCGTTTATTATATCAACAACTACAATAGATATTCATCTACAAATGTGACCACTAGATGACAATTACATGTGCTCTTGTATTTGATTGGATGGATAACAATGATAGTTATGTAAAAGACCATTGGATCAAGCCATCGTTTGCTGGTAACCAGTGCAACCCTTCTTCTAAGTGCCACAAACTACTGGTAAGAAGTATAACTGCCTCCCAAAATCCCATTGTCTAATAAAAACTAGTGGTTGTCCCCTTTTTATCCCCCAACGAGTTGGTAAGCTGCTACAACCTCCTTTACTTGGACACCATGACCTCCACAATGGGTATGGCCCCTTTTTACTGCAGCAACAAATTGTTAACATGTAGTTTGTCCTTCCTATAGCCAAAAGGACCGATGTTTCATAAAAAAATCTTCCCTTTGGCTCTTTGATATGCAAATAAGAGGTGTGCCTCCTCTCAAGGAACCCTGTAACCTGATACTAGATGGTTTGACCCTCATAAAAACCACAAAAACTCT
>WSFP011471840.1:0-17598 GCA_009831015.1 Picea engelmannii
ACCCTCTCTGGTATGCAAGGTAGCACAATCTCTGCAGCTGGTTTCTTTTGAGGTGAGCTCGGTATTTGAACTCAGTCCTCCTGCTATGTTGGATGGCTTGAAGTTCCAACCACTCCTAGCTATTCTCCTGTCATCCACTCTGGCCACACCCAAGTAGTTCCAATGGTCTCCTCGGTTGGGTGACCTAATATGGGTGCTTGTGTCTCGTCTAGTTTCCCCTCTGCTCCCATATGTTGTGTTGTTTTGTTCACTTCCACGATTGCTTTAGTATGTTCTAGTGGTATTTCCTGGTGGGTTTCTTCTTCTTTGTTCTGAGGCTTGTGCACCGCTACTGGTGTATCCTATTCCATGGCCTCTATTTGGGGTTGCAGAATCTCCTCTATTATGGGTATGGATTCTACTGGAATTTCCTCTAGCGATGGGATTTCGTCAATATCGACAATCTCAGGTGGTTGCTTCTCATTTTTTTCCAGTGATCCTCGTGACCTAGTCTGAACCCTGGTCGATCTGGTTGTCTGTCCTAGTTCTGCGAGCTTTGGTGGTTCCATAATGGTGTCTGTAGAATGTTTGTTGAGTTTGAATGGCTTCGGTGAGCTCTGTGGTTTCACTCTGTTCATTCTAGATATTGTTGCTCGTTTTATCTTCTCCTTTCACGAATACACTAACTACTTATGTGATCATGTGTTGTATGGGCTCGTCATGAATCTTGTCAAGGACGCTTCCTCCATCATGTGATTAATGCACCATAACTGTGGGTTCAATGCATTCGCGGTGTTTTTGTACTTGCCATTACACCTCCTCTATCATCTCCAGTTGGCACATTTAATGTGACATCCCATTTGTCTTTTCCTTGCTATAATTATGCTTCTTGTTGTCCTGTTAGCCTGCTTTTGTCGACTTTCCTTTTCCTACTTGTTTCCTTTTTTGATATGGTTGTTAACATTTCCCTCATTTTTTTTTTTTACTATGTGGTGGGTGGTCGACTCTCCTTGTACAGCTTCAGCCAGCTCCCATTGATCATTCCTTTGAGGTCTGTGCCTACTAGATCTCTTAATTGTATAGCTCCTTCGTCCGTGATAGATTTTACCTCATATGGTCCTAGCCAATGCATTCTGAGATTCCTTGGGTGCTGCAACAATTTACTGTCATAGAGAAATACTAGATATCCTTCCTTGAACGTCTTCCTCTTGATGTGGCGGTCGTGCCAAGATTTGTCTCTGGATTTCTGTACTTGTTGGTGGAATCCTGCCAAGATTCGGTCTTCCTCCATCAACAGTAATTGATCCATTCTTTCTTGTACTGTGCCTCGTTCTGTCATGTGTGTGATAGCTACTACACGTAGACTGGGTATTAAAAATTCTAACGACACTATTGTTTCTTAACCATAGATTAGTGTGAATGGTGTGTGGCTTGTCAAATTTTTACATGTGGTTCTATATGCCCATAACATTGCTGGTACCTTGAGGTCACAATCGTCCATGTTGACGTTACATATCTTTATCAAGGTGTTCTCCAGAATTTTGTTGAAGGTTTCTACCGTGCCATTTTCCTATGGATGATACGGTGTGATTTTTTGGTGATGAACTTCAAACTCTTCGAGCATTGCTCAGATGGTGTTGTTTATGAAGTGCGTTCATTGGTCTCTCATAAAAATTCTTGGGCACCCAAATCTAGTAATTACCTGTTCAAACAGAAAGTGTGTAGTTGTCTCTGCACTGCATCATTTTACTGGTGTGGATTCCGCCCATCTTGTTAGGTATTCTGTCACGGTGATAATGTATCTCTCCCCCATTCTTTTGGATGGTGGGTTAATGGGTCCCACAAAGTCTATCGCCCATTTTTCGAATGCCTGAAGTGTCACTTGCAGTCGTAGTGGCATCTCGTCCCTTCTGTTGGGTTTGCCTACCATTTGACAGACATCACATTGATGGCAGTATTATTTTGAGTCTCTATGGATCATTGGCCCCCTAATCCTACACATAGTACCTTCTGCATGGTATCTTTTCCTGCATAATGCCCTCTTTCTATACCCTCATGGGATTCTGCTAAAATTTTTGGTCGTTCGTGGTCTAGTACGTATCTTCGTAAGATGCTATCTGCACCCATCTTGTATATATTTCCCGCGATCAATTGGTAGTCGGCTGCGTGAACTACCAGGTTCTTCTTCTGTGTAGTGGTATATTCTTTTGGTGCAGTACCTGTGCTCAAGTATTGGATGATCTATGCGAAGTAATCGTCAACAATCTGTACTGAGAATAACTGTGCATATGGAAAGTTGTCTTCTAAGTTCATTAATTCCTCTCCATCTGTGACCCTTGATAGGTGGTTAGGCCCTGCATTCAGTTTTCCTGGTTTAACTAATACCTCAAAGTCAAATTCTTGAAATAGCAATTACCATCGACAAATTCTTCCCCCCAACACTGGCTTATTCACTAGGCATTTCAGGGCCGAGTGATTTGTAAACATATTGAAGTGTTTTCCCAATAGGTAATGTATGTATTTCTTTAGTGCATAAACCATAGGTAGGCCTTCTCTTTCTGTCATGTTATAATTCCATTCTACATCTGATAATTTTTTGTTTGTGAATGCTATCGGGTGATCCAAGTCTCCTAATCCTGGTTGCGCTAAGATAGCTCCAAGTGCTATCGTTGATGCATCTACATGTACATGGAATGTCTTCTCCCAATATACAAATACCAATATTGGTGCGGTGACCATCTTTTTCTTCAGGGTATCCAGACCGTGTTGGCACTCGTCGTTCTATTGATACTTTGTATCCTTCCTTAACAGTTTTTCCATTGGCATTGTAATCTGCATGTAGCGTTTGATGAATTTCTTGTAATATCTTGTATGTCCTAGCATTGCTCTTAGTTGGTGGACTGTTTTTGGTGCTGGTAGGTTAACAATGACTGTGATTTTGGCTGGATCCACTAGAAAACCCTATTTTCATACTATGTGTCCCAATAGTATCCCAAATGGTGTTCCAAATATGAATTTCTTGATATTAAGTGATATCTGGTAATGTCTGCATCATTCTAACATCAGTCGCAAAACTTCCACATGGTTTGTTAGTAAGCTATACACTGTCCAATCATCCAGGTATACTTCGAGGAATTGATGGATGAATTCCTTAAATGTTGCGATGACCACTCTAGTAAATATCGTAGCTGCATTCTTCAGTCTGAATGACATGACTTTATATTGATAAGATCCCCATTCTGTTGCGAACGTGGTCTTGTGTCTATCCTCCTATGCTATCTTAATCTGATGATATCCTGAGAATCCATCGGTGAATGAGTAGTTTTCGTGTCCTCCTACGTTCTCGAGTACTTCGTCCGTGAACGGTGTGGGGAAGGGGTCGTGTAGGCATGCATCATTAAATTTCCTCAAGCCGACGCATATCTTGATCCCTCTTCCATGTTTCTTGTCCTGTACTATCATCAAGCTTATCCATTCTGATTCTTCGACTAGTTCGATGATGTCGGCCTCGAGCATCCTGTTAATCTTGTCTTTAAATTTCTATTTATATATGGGGTTCAATCTATATGGTCATTGTTTAATGGGTCTCGTATCAGATCTGAGTGGTATCTTCATTTCTCCTAAGTCTCTGTCTATGCCTTTCATTTCTGTAAAGGTTGTGGGAAAAAGGTCATTGTATTCACGCAACAATTATGTGATACTTTCTAGTGTCTGTTCGTCCCAGTAATATCCAATGCTAACCATTTTGGGTTGCTTGGTGGTCCCTATGTTAACCTTATTTATCATGATTGGCGCAGAGATGACCTCTGACTCTAAGGGTGGTCCTTCCACATCTCTCTCTCCTTCAACTTCTTCGATCTGAATATCGTGTGGATCATCTTCATCTATTGATTCCTCCTGTACGTGGTATCATGACAAAAGATCCTTCACTGTCTACTTATTTCATTGTTGTACCTCTGTGATAGCTTCTACTTTCGGTTATTCAATGAATATGGCATTTCTGATCCGTTTCAGGGTCACGTCCATGTTGGGGTTCTCATGCTCGAATGAGAAAGTGATTGTAAAGTTATGTTGGAGTGTCGCCCATGTCTTGGTTCTTTTACGCATTTCCTGGTCCATATACCAATTCACTGGTATGCCCTCTAGAGTATGAATTAAGTTGTGAGACCATTCCTCTGGTGGCATCATTTTCCATAGCATTTTAAACTCCTCCAAGTGTTCTGCTAGTGTGCCTAGTCCGCCATATTTCTATTGTTTGTTACCTGTCTGTTCTGCACCGAACCTTATGTGCAATAATCGCTTACATTGGTACCAATATGTAAAAGTTTCTTTGTGTGCACCCCACCATCTTGCAGGTGTATCCTTTAGTGCTAAATCCAGTGCTAGCAATATGTGGTTTTCTAATATTTCGTCTTCATATTGTGTTAATAAAGTTTCCAAATCATTTAGCCCGTGCTGGGTGGTTCTCTGATTTTTGTGCCAATCCACCTTATTGTGCGGTCTATTCTGGCACACCTTCTCATGGATACTTCGTGTAGTCTTTGTTGCCACTTTTCTAACCCGGTGTCTGAGTCTATTGTACATGAAGTAATGCTCTGCCAACTGAGTACCCTGTCTACAGTTGGGTTTATATAGTCCGTATTGTGTGCAGTTGTTCTGTACAACTAGTTGATCCCTTCTAAATCCAGACAAGTGGGTTCTATGAACCTCTCGCTTTCTGATGGGTTGAGTGGGGCTATGACCCTGTATTCCCCCAAATAAAATGTCAATTTTCTTGTTTTTAAGTTAATTATGGTCTGGTTGTCGAACGCCCAATCCAGACCAAGTAGTGCCAGGTAAGGTGTGGTGTCGTCTACTATTTCGATGACTTCAAAGTCTGCCTTAGTGCACACACCATCCAGATCTACTGTCACTCCTTTCAGTCTACCTATTGGTAGGACTCTATGTTGATTTTCTAGATTTAATTGAATAGTTGAGTATCCCAGTGTAGGTTCTCCCATGCATTGCCATGTAGCTTTTGGTAGTAAATTCACTTCGGATCCTAGATCTAGTATAACATCTCCCATATTGAAATCCCCAATGTTATCATTTAGTCTAAATTCCCTACTTGTTCTTCTTCTTGTATGTAGGTGGTTGACAGTTTTCACTTCTGGTTTATGTTCCGTCTCGCTGCTACATTTTTCTAGGATGTTTTGCAATATTTTGACAGATGAAGGATCACTTAACATTTTTAGGCATGATTGAAAAAATTCTTTTATAGTACTTACTTCTTCCTTGGGTTGTTTCTGTTGGTATGGTCCAGTGATGGCGGCATTTCATATTCCAAAGCTTCCTTGCTCAGCTGTCCAGTTGGTGTAATGTTCTCCTTCTGGAATTCTTGTCAGGATTCTATAAAGATATCCTTCTCCTTATGCGCGTCGAAATGCTTCTTGGGGTTAGTGTTCATATTTACCCATTGGTTCTGCACTAGTTCCTGTCGAACTACATCATTTCCTATTTTTTTTCCTCCTCAAGTGACTATGTTGATGTTTCATCCGTCATCCCTTGCTTTGGCTGAAATCCACTGAACATTCTGGTTATTTTGATTCCTTTTTTCCTAGATCTTTACAAGTAATGTCGGACATTCCTTCGTATCATGGTCCAATGCGCGACAATACATACAATTCGCTGGTGGTAGTGGACACTCCTGTGCATAATGTCCTGGTTGCTGGCAATTGTGACACGTGATTGGTCCTCTACCATGTCTGAAACCTCCTCTAGCTCATCCTTCTCCTTTATAAGTTGCATGATCACCTTGCGGTGTGTTATACTGTGGTCCCTGATTATACTGCATGGTATTGTACTAGGGCTGTGTCAGGTTGTAATGTGGTTGTGTGTTATTGTATGGCTGCGACGCAGTATTATACTGTTGTTGTGTGGTGTTGTATGGGGCTAGGGCTTTACTTTCCCCATCATCATTTATGCCTGTACCTTGTATACATCTGATGTTCTTTCCTGCATCAGCTCCATAGTTCTTTAATATTTATCTCCATGGACGACTGACTTGCAAAAGGTGTAATATGAGTTCTTTGGGACAGTTTGGTATTTCTGCATCATCGTTTAGTGGTAAGGGTTGTGACCCAGTTTCTTTCATATTTCGCACCATAATCCTCCCTATGGTAGTGGGTTTGGCATCCCTGTCGCCATATACTGTGTGAATGTTGGGAATTCATTCTTATGGTGTCCTTTCATCCTGTAGGTAGTGCACCAAATGACTTCTCGTTTGTCCTTGTTCTAATTCTGGTTCAGCTGAAATGTTAAGTTCTTCAGATCCTCCTTCAATTCTTTGATAGCTGGGTCCATCTGTTGGTACTGATTCTCTTCCAATTGCAAGGCTGCCTGTAGAGCCTCTGCCCGCGTCTGAAACTTTTGTTGTCGTAATGGATATTTTAAGTGTGGGAGTAGTGAGTTGATAAACAGGTGCCAATGTTGCATATCAATCATAAGATATTTTAACTTTCCTTTTAATCGCTTGAATCTTTGATCAATCTCCCATACTGATTCTCCTAGTTTCTGTCTTATTTCAATCATCTCATTCATGTATTGATCCTCTGAGCTTGGATTCTGAAACTCATTTATCAATAGTTTCTTAATGTCGTCTAGTTTCCTTGTCATTCTGGGAACATTGTTCATGTCTAGACTCATGTACCAGTCTAGTGCTCAGTCTCTTAGCGTGATCGCTAGTTGCGCGAGTTTGGTGTCTTCATCAGTGATCTTCCTTGCTTCCCATATCTTTGTGCAAATGAACAGATGCTTCTCAGGGTCTTCTGCTTATTCTCCTCAAAACTCTGGTAATCTAATAGTAGGATTGTGTCCTGCCATTCCAAATACTGAGCTACTCCCTCCTCCGCGTGATGTACATACTTGACTAAGATTGCCTAAACTGCCTCCTCCAGTTGTTGCTCCTTGTGTAGATGTACTTCCTGCTGTCGGACTTCCTCTGAACTTTGGTTGTCTAAATGGTGGTCTTCTCTTTGGTGTATTGGTCACACATAACACGCAGGATTTCCTCAATCTGCTCCACAGCTCGGAGATCCTCTACCTCTTCCTCAATGCTTTCCAAGCCCTCCCTCTCGGCTACGACTCTCTTCTTGGTATTCACCTTATATTGGTAGGGTTCTCTGCTATGCATTGCTCCTGATGATGCCAAGATACATCGAATTCGGTCGTCATCCATCAATATCGGGTCCAAGGGTTCCTCCTCTTTCTTCTCTTTATCTTTCCCTCCTTCCATTCCTCCTCTCTTTGTCAGTGCTTCCCCCCTTCGCCCATGCACACAGGGAAGTCTAGCTGTCTCATTCCATTGTCATTACACCTTTGTTATATAGCAATATCTTGATAGAAGTATACAATGATCGAATGTACCTTCCTCTGGGTCCTCATAGGAACTCTTTCTCGACTGCGCTGTATGAATTTGGTGTGTCTACCACAAATTATGTGATAAAGCCTTCTACAATACCGTCAAGCCAAAATTCGATTTCGCAAATGAATTTGTTGTTCGCCTGCTGCAGCTGTTGGATCTATACTGGAGTCCAATCTAGCTGTCGAATCTAGTTCGTTGTGTGGTTACCCTTTAACCTTAAGATCCACTCCTGTAGTAGATGTGGAAAATCACAAAAAAAGACTTCGTGTAAATCCATAAATACGTATTTATCCAGGTATTTACGCAATGTGATACTTGGGTTTCTATTGTCTTTCTGTGAAAACTCTAGCTCTTTAGTTCTTAACCAGCCCTTGATTTCTTCTCTCGTGGGTTTCCAAGTTCTCAACATTCCCTTCTAATGGCTCATTTCCCTTATGTTTTTCTCCTTCGGTTCTTATTCGTTCTATCTCATCTACTCAGTCCTATCTTGTTCCTCTTAACACGGCAACAAAACCATTTGTTGGTTTACTATTTCCCTTCTCGGATTGTCCGGGTTATTGACCCAGGGTTCATGTCATTCGGGGTTCCAACAAAGCCTCTAAAACTACCAGCCCTCCTGGTAATCTAGAAGGCAACACAACACCCGGAAGGCACTGTGTAGTGTCACCCGAGATAGCTTTAAATGGGTGGTTGTAAGACTCGAGTGTTTACAGCCTAGAACAAAGTAGGGGATAAGGTTTTCTTGATTAAATCCAGGTACCATGAGCTGTAAGGTAAACTACTCATCCCTTGAAATCGCATACATATATTTTGTAGTTTAATTCCAGCAGAGTATAAACAGATTCATAACAATGTGCTAACTATTCATCAAACTTAATCGTTAATTTCTGAAAGAAAGAAGATACATACATACATTTAACATATTACACGAGTATTACCGTGGTTCACCCCCTCCTAGGCTACGTCCACAAAGATTTGTCTCTTGGATCTTTTATTATGGAAGTTCTGCATTCCTGGCACCACGCGCTTACAATTCCCCACAAAATTGGGTAAGATCTATATGAGGCGAACTAGATCGCACCAGGCTCCACAGCTTGCGGTTTAATCCTCAGATCTACCTTCCCTCGTATCTTCTTTTCTCAACAACTTACAAAATTGGTTCATACAGCTAAAAACATTAAATAACTACTAACAACTACTAGCCACCAATCCTATATGATACTTTCGTAACTATATTTATACATTCCAGGATCTTCAATCTTTTATAGAATATTACCAAAACCCTAACCCTTCTTACGTTAGGTCTTTCTCCCATATGTGTTATGTTCCTCCTCCAATTGTCTCTTTCCTTTGTGCACGCTTTCTTGCATGCGTGCGTGTTGTTCTTTTGCCAGTTGTTACTTCAGTTTTTTGCACGCTTTATTTCCCACGATCGTTCTTCTTTCCCCTTCGGCTTGGTGCCAACACTAACTCTTCAAGATAATTTATGAGATTATTTTTTCTTATATTTCAATCCACAATTAATTGATACAAGGTGTGACCTATGGTCTTCACTCTGGGTGAGTCAATTTTTTCCTATGTGTGTTCCTCATCTCTCTTTAATCTGGAATTGCTTCACATCCTATGAGCGTCCATAGCCTCGAAAATGGTGCCTTAGTATCATACCATTATGGCCCAACTACCAGTAAGAATCCATAGGCTCGATGGGTTTACTTGTACTTCCCACACTGCAAAGTGATTTCAACTTCCCTTTTATTATGTTACACCCTTAATGATGTGTGTATATGTATTGCATGTGAAATTAGGTGTTTAGGGAATTAGAGTGATACGAGAGTTATTTAGATTTGCTTGGTAGTCTACTCATTACCAAAGTTAGTATTAAGGTTTTACTTCCATCAATTATTTATGTATAATCTTTTTTAATGTGATGTGAATGGGGCTAAAAAAAATCAATATCTACGAAACCTAAAGTGTAAATGTGTTAGCATTATAGATATGAATCCAAGGTAACATTGTAGTTCCACCAAAAAAAATATAGAAAATATTCCTACAAGTCATAAAAATTTGTATAGATGATTAAGTGCAATGCTTTCTATCATAGACGGGAATTTAGGCACAACCCAGATGTTATCGTTTCTTTTTCACGGATTATAACCCTTTTCCAAAATTCAAGCAAACTGATAAAAGTAAAAAGAAAACTTGGAAAAATTGCAAATGCCAAATCTACCATCGCAAAATCATAACAATCAAACAAACTTGAAATCATAGGAAAGGAAAAACAAAACTCTAGAAAAGAACAAAGACTTATTTCCTAATCACAAAAGTGAATTATCAAATCAATATAAGTCATGAATATACCAAGATATTACCAAGGGAAAATGGGTAGACAACTATATCACAAATCAAAACGAAAGGAAGAATCAAATCTTGAGGGATAAGATGAATAGTAAGTTTGAATTCTAATCCCTATTATATCCTTCCAATGTTTTGTATATAAATATGTTATTTCCTTAAGATTCTAGAAAAATCATTTTTATCAACCTATGATATTTTCGCAGATCAAGCTTTTTATTAAAAGCAAACATCACAAAAGAATCTAGCATAAAGATGAAAATTTTGGACAAACCCAAAAATGTAACTCAAACTAAACTACAATTATGACATCGATTTCAAAATGTGAGGGCCACATTCATTAAGTTACATGTTGAAAAGGGATTAAAAGAATGAAAAGTTATGTGTAACCAAATATCAAATTCTTTCTTGATGCTCTCTTTGGATATTCTTGCTTCACAATCTTAGAAAACTAATTGCACTCAACATTCCATAACGAAGTCTTTACAATTATTGAATGATAATAAAAAATTAAAGATGGGACTTGAAAAGAAATGTTTAATGAAAGTGATTATGAGCTAGATCATAAATAACTAATAAAGAAGGAATTTAAAGTAAACTTCCATGAATGCACCTTGATGATTATTCATCTTCAACTTGACATTGACTCATCACTTCATAACTTATTAAAGTATCTTCATGTAGAATGAGATTCCAAAGGATCTGAAATGATTAACCTGAATGTTTCCTAATGATGGTTCATATGCATTTCAAGCTCTTCATAATTGTATTAATTTGAAAAACAAAAATAATCTAACTATAAAACAAAACAAAACTAACTAATTAATCTACTTCTAAACCTAATCTAAACTGCATTGGAAACTATGAGAAATCAAACTTCCAATGTAACTGATGCAAGAGCATCACCATCAATAATTAAAAGAGGCCGAGTGGAGGACAAATTAGCACCCAACGCGCACATTTAAAATCAGTTTTGATCCCAAGGAGAATGCATCATTTTGATATTTTGAAAGTGTTGTAATTAAAGATCTTTTAATGTTCGGAGGCTTGATCCATTTCATGATATCGCAGGAGATTATATTTTCTTTAATGCAAGTTAGTATTGTACAGATACTAAGCATGAACTCGTATCTGAATGTAATGGTCATTTATTGTAATAATCCTTAGTATATAGGTGTTTTTAATTGTGATAGGATAGCACTAAGATAGTCGGCAGGAAGGATCGAGAAGCCTATTCGTGTACAAATATATGTAACTGATGCCTAAATGAGGATGTTGAATGTTATTTTTATTTCTGCTAGCTATTGTAGAGAGTTGCAAAGAGTTGTATGTGTCCATGAACATACTTAGATGAATGAATACAAGAAGAGAGGTTTGATTCCAAATATATGTTGTTGTATTCGTCTAAGTTAATTGAGTACATGCGATGTTTATTTTTGTTTTATGTGTTTTATGTTCCTAAGTATGCATTTCACAGTTAGATGTGTGAACTACTAGTGTTGTTGTAAGTTTCAATTGTTTCTCTTCTGAGATTTTTGGTGCAAGGATTGCATAGTTCCCACAAGGATTGCGAAGGCCGAATCAAGATTGACTTAGAAGCTCAGAAGAGGTAGCATGAAACTTTGTAGAGGAAGTGAAAGGAGTGCATAATTGCTCAGTGGAGAGAAGATTTTGAAGAAGACATGTGCAAAGTCTACGTCGGGCCAACACTTAGTCGAAGTGTTGAATAAATCTCAGAGAGGACGAGCGCAAGGAGTTTGTAGGGAGATTTTCAAAAAAATCTCTAAATCCAAAATCTTTTAGAAGTTCAAAGGACATAAAGAGTGTGCCAAAGATCTAAAATACCTCAAGGAACAAAGCTCAGGAAGGATAGCGGTCAAAATCCTTAAGGAGGAGAAGTTTACGTGTTTTAAGGGTCAAATGGATGAGATCTGTTCAGGAGGATCCATGATCTCTCCTCAACGTCATATTTGGAGAAGTTGCACAAGGGTTAATGTTTGAATTCCTTCGTACTTTTCATATTTGGGAGGTTTAGAGCATAGAGCGTGTAGGAATCAAGATCCCTGAAGGCCTGAGGTCGGAGCCAATCATGGTCATCCACTTCCCAAGGACACGTGTCAACATATCGTCAAATACGAAAGACTAAAAGTCTGGGACAATAGCGGGAAGAAGTATTTGATCCCTCTAGATGCCTGAAGTCCGGAGTTTATCTGAGTCATTGATTAGAGGAGGACATATGGCAACAAATTTGGAGCAGAGAGATAGTACTCTAGAGGATTGTAAGTTTTAGACTTCTAGAACTCCCGAAGCTCGGAGTATCGGAGTAAATCGTGGTTGTTGGTCAACAGGAAGGCATGGACCGTTGATTTATTGCTATGTGTGTTCGCTGGTCCAACACTCTGACAGAATTGTGGAGTGTCAAATCAAGGAACCTTGAAGCTCGGAGCCGCGAAGTGAACTATCATTCATTGATATGCTAAGAGAATAGGATCTGTCCAATCCGAATTCGAATTTCGGCCCTCCATGAGCACTGTGTGTTGGAGCGGGAAGACTTGTTGAAGCTCGGATTTTTGAAATCAATCCCCACCGTAGATTGGTGTGGATTTTTTGAGCCATTGATCCCTACTGTGATTTGACACTCCATCACTTTGGTGTTCAGAAGGATTGCATTCCTATTCTGTTGAGACTCCTGAAGCTTGATAGCTCTGAAGTCTTGAATTCTTTGGAGACTTCAGGTTTGTCCCACGTTTTTGGCCCATAACTCCCTGGAAGGATTTTCTAGTGCTCAGGGATCCCCGAAAAGTAGATTTTTCATTCGGGAAAGGGGGTTTTAAGGCTTTTGTTGTGGATTTGGGGGCTCAGAAGGAGCCTATGAGTTGTTTCATCTCCTGAAGTCAATCAATCCTAGACCAGGAGGCCACGAAGGCCCTAAGAGTGAGTAGGGGTCTGCATCAAGTGGTATCAAATCCCAAATAAAGCTCTATGTAAAATAAAGTTTAGAATAATGTTGCCCATAAGACGTGGGGAGAGACCTTTAGCAAATCCAGCCATGGAACGGGAAATGAGGCAACTCTGTGCGATATCGGATGCCATGAAGACAACACAAAGAAGATAACATGATGTTGGTGACATCAGCGAGGCTGAGAGTGAAGAAATGGAATTAGAAGGAGCTTAAGGAGAAGAAGTTGCAGAGGAATGCTTGTTGAGAGATGTTGTAAAAATGGGGGCCAGAGTAAAAATAGAAGTCTTGATGTATGAAGGAAACTTGGATGTTGAGGAGCTGTTGAATTGGATAATGGATTTAGACAAGTACTTCGATTATGAGGAGATCGATGATGAAAAGAAGGTGAAGCATGTTGTTACCAGACTGAAGGGACATCCAACGCTATGGTGGGATGAACTACAAGACGACAGAAGATACATAGGTAAGAAAAAAATCAAAATTTGGGAAATGATGGTAGCTAAATTAAAATATAAGTTCATACCCAAATATTATCAGATAAATCTATTTAGGAGATTGTAGAACTTGAGACAAAAAGTCTTGTTAGTGAAGGAGTACACTAGGGAATTTTATAGATTGAATATTACAACATGACATAGGGAGAGTGATGAAGAAAAAGTTGTCAGGTATATTAATGGCCTAAGATATGAAATCCAGGATGAAATTAATATGATGAATTTAAGAACTGTAGAATATGCATATCAAGTGGCACTGAAATCAAAGGAGAAGATGGACAAAAAACAAATCCAATGAAACAGAGGAAAGAGTCCAAACAGAGGCAGAGGAACTGTTCAAGAGAAATTCCATAAACCCAGAAATGAAGTTGGAAAGTATCATGGTCATACAGAAATAGGAGGAAGTTCCCGAGGGGGACAATATGGTGGTAGAAACCCTTTTTGTCGAGGAAGAGGAAGAGGCAGAGGAGGATATGTGAAATGCTATGCCTGTGGAAATACAAGGAATATGTATTGGGAAAGTTATGAGAGGAAGAAATAAGGAGGTGGAGAAGATCACATTCTGAAGCACATAAGAAGAATGTAGAGGCAGAAGCAACAAAAGATGGGAAATCCCTCATTATGAGGAAGGTTCTCGTAAAACCAAAGAAATAAGAAAAAGATCCAGTTCAGAGAAATAGTTTGTTCAAGACTGCTTGCAAGACCAAGTATAGGGTATGCAAAGTAATCATAGACAGTGGGAGCACTGATAATCTGGTATCCATGGAAATGGTGGAAAAGATGGAGCTAGAGACAACTACACATCCGAACGCGTACAAGGTATTGTGGCTACAGAAGGGACACCGAGTCATGGTAAGTCAACAATGCATCGTTTAATTTAAGATAGGAGGCTATAAGGATGAGATTATGTGTGATGTCATACCTATGGAATTTTACCATGTTTTGTTGGGAAATACCATGGAAATATGACAGAAATGTCATACATGATGGGTGAAAAAATACTTACACCCTTGAGAATAATGGTCATACATATATGTTGTTGCCAATGGAGGATAAAAGAGTGAAGGAAGAAGCTATCCCAAGCATACTTCTCATGAGTGGGAAGGAACTCTTGAACGAAGTCAAGAAATAACAAGAGATGCAGTTTGTTGTGGTGAGAAATCCCAGAGTCATCCTTACAATCACTTCTATGGATGATCTTCCTGTAGAGATTCATAAGTTATTGGATAATTTTGTTGACATCGTGGTGGATGAGTTACCTCGTTATTTACCACCCATTAGGAGTATCAGTCACCAGATTGACCTTGTTCTAGGAGCATTTTTCCAAATAATGCATCATATAGGTCGACACCTCAAGAAAATGAAGAGGTCAAGAATCAAGTCCAAGAGCTATTGGATAAAGGTTTGGTCAGAGAAATTTTGAGTCCATGCACAATACCAACTATGTTGAGTCCAAATAAAGATGGAGGTTTGAGAATGTGCACGGATTCTAGAGCCATCAACAAGATCACCATCATGTATAGATTTCCTTTACCTAGAATGGATGATTTGATGGATTTCTTAAGTTGAGAAAAATATTTTTCCAAGATAGACTTGAAAAATGGCTATCATCATATAAGAATGAGAAAGGGAGATGAATGGAAGACAACATTCAAAATGAATGAAGGATTGTATGAGTGGTTTTCCATGCCATTTGGCTTGAAGAATGCCCCAAGAACATTCATGAGATTGATGAATGAAGTACTAAAAGATTTCATTGGTAAGTTTTTAATTGTGTATTTGGATGATATTTTAGTTTTCAGAAAGACTGAAGGAGAACATGTGAGACACTTGAAGCTGGTGTTGAGGAGGTTGCAGTAGGAGAAGCTACTAATAAATCTGAAGAGATTCTCTTTCATGAAGACATAACTCATATACCTTGGTTTTGTTATCTCTTCAAATGATTTGAAGATGGATCCATAGAAGGTAAGATAAATCAAAGAATGGCCTTCTTCGAGAATCATATTTGAGGTGAGAAGCTTCCATGGATTAGCAAGTTTTTATAGAAAATTCATCAGGAATTTCAATGGAATTTGTGAACCCATATTGGACACCATAAAGAAAAAGCATCAATCTTTTAATTGGACAACAGAAGCTAAAAAAAACTTCAAAGTATTGAAAGAGAAGATAACAGAACAATCGGTTATGGTTTTGCTAGATTTTAAGAAGACGTTTCAAGTGAGATGTGATGCAAGTGGAGTAACTATTGGTGTAGTATTGAGCCAAGAAAATAATCATGTTGTTTATTTCAGTGAGAAGCTGAATGAAACTAAGAAGAAGTACTCAACGTATGATAAGGAGTTTTATGTTGTAATACAAGATCTAAAAAAATGGCGACACTACCTTGTTCCAAAGGAGTTTGTCGTGTATAGTGAAAATCAGCCTTTATAGTTCATAACCAGACAGGATAAATTGAACCAAAGACATGCTAAATGGGTAGAATTCATGCAGAATTTTACTTTTGTTATTAAGCACATTAGTGGTAGTGCTAGCAAAGTTGATGATGCTTTGATCTGGAGATGTATGATTATGCATGAATTTCAAGTGGAGACCTTAGGTTTTGAACACCTTAAGGGAATGTATCGTGAAGATCCATATTTTAAAGAGACTTACGAAGCATGTGAAAACACTTTGCTAAGGGAAAAAATTCACTGTATAGAGTATTCAATCCAAGATGGACTGTTTTTCAAGGGAACCCAACTCTGCATTCTGAAATTCTCAATGAGAGACAACATGTTGAAAGAAAAACACAGTGGAGTATTGGTTGGAAATTTTGGCAATGATAAAACTTATGCACAACTAAGTTATTCATACCATTGGCCAGGTATGAGGTCCGACGTGAAGAAATTTGTGGATAGATGTAGAGTCTACCAATATGCAAAAGGGAAGCAACAAAACACTGGTCTGTATCATCCATTACCTATTCTAGAAAGGTTTTGGGATGCCATAAGCATGGATTTTGTGTTGGGATTGCCAAGAACCCATAGGGGGAGTGATTACATATTTGTAGTGGTTGATAGATTTTAAAAAATGGCACATTTCATACCATTCCATAAAACCAGTGATGTTACTCACATAGCCAATTTTGTTTTCAAGGAGGTTGTGAGATTGCATGGCTTGCTAATAAGTATAGTCTCAGACAGAGATACCAAGTTTGTGGGACACTTTTGGAGAACTATGTGCAAGAAGTTGGGGACAAACTTGTCCTTCAATTCAACATATGACCCCCAGACAGACGGACAGATTGAGGTGGTAAATCATAGTTTAGGGAATTTGTTGAGAAGTTTAGTCACTGAATATCACAGTCAGTGGGATCAAATTCTGCCCCGGGCAGAGTTTTCTTATAATGATTCTCCAAACCGAAGCACTGGAAAAATTCCATTTCAAATAGTGTATGGAATGCATCTGAGAGGAATTTCGAAGTTGAGATATTTGAGACATGATGAGATCTAAAGTGCAGAAGAAGAATACTTTGTTGCAAAGATGCAAAAGCTTCATGATCAGATAAAGGGACAACTACATGATAACAGTCAAAATTATAAGAGTCGAATTAACCAGAAAAGGAGAGAGGTTCATTTCGAAGTTGGAGATCAAGTCTTAGCACACCTGGGGAAATAAAGGTTCCTAAGGGGAACATATATAAAACTAAAGATGAATAAAATAGGACCATGTAAAATCCTCAGAAATATTGTTTCCAATGCTTATGAGATTGAGTTGCCAGAAGATGTGGGAATATCACCCATATTCAATGTTGCGGACCTATACCCTTATAGGATGAATGATATAGAGGGGATAAATGATCAAAAGGAGATCCAATGGAAAAGTAGATGCCCATAGTAGAAAATCCACAGATGGAGAAAATTATAGACTAGAGGATTGGTAAGAATACCATGAGGAAAACATATTTTGAGAACTTGGTGAAGTGGAAAGATCACCCAATAGAGGATGCTAGTTGGGTAACTGAACCTAATATTCATAAGCATGGAAAAATAGTACAGGAGCTCATGGATGGGAGACCATGAATATTTTTATCCAGAGGAGTATGATGCAGGAGCATCACCATCAGCAATTAAAAGAGGCAGAGTGGAGGACAACTCGGCATCCAACGCACACATTTCAAATCCGTTTTGATCCCAAGGAGAACGTTTCATTTTGATATTTTGAAAGTGTTGTAATTAAAGATATTTTAATGTTAGGAGGCTTGATCCATTTCATGAGATTGTGGAAGATTGTATTTTCTTTAATGCAAGTTAGGATTGTACAGATACTAAGCATCAACTCGTATCTGAATGTAATGGTCATTTATTGTAATAAGCCTTAGTAGATAGGTGTTTTTAATTGTGATAGGATAGCACTAAGATAGTCGGCAG